>JAODLI010008526.1:0-26804 GCA_027575585.1 Percopsis omiscomaycus | reverse complement strand
CCTTTTGTCCAACTGTCTGATAATATGTTTTAATGCTTTTTCTTAACTGTATATTTTGTAAACTTTATGTTGAGACTCCTATATTGGTAATTTAATGTAAATGTGTTGTCTTCCTGGGATTGTATGCACCTTTTCCTTTATAATTACGTTTACTGTATATTATGGGCATAGTCTGATATGATTCTGATATGCTCAGATGGTTTCTTTTCTCTGTATGACAGGCTGATACAGAACTGGTGGACGAGACGGAGGCTGAGGAGAGAGCATGGGCAGAATGCCAAGGCCAGCTTCCCACAGTGGGAGAGGGATTACAACCTGCAACCCATGAACGCCTATGGCCTTTTTGATGAATATCTGGAGATGAGTAGGTTCAAGAAAGAAATAGCGTGTCTGCCCTCTGGTGGTAGACCCGATGAAAGCACATTTACACAGCTAAATGCAGACGCACTAGCTTTTTTAAAGGTCAATTATGAAAAGTGATAATAATTATGTGTATATACTGTGTGAGGGAACAATTCTTTGGAGGAAAATGTTTTTTACACTTCCCGTTGTGTGTTTTAAATATTTAATTTAGTCAATTTGAGATCGGAGATCATCTTCTTTTCTGGTGTGTGTTTACAGTTTTGCAATTTGGCTTCACCACCATATTTGTGGCAGCTTTCCCACTGGCCCCGCTCCTCGCCCTGCTAAATAACATCATCGAGATTCGCCTGGATGCCTACAAGTTTGTCACACAGTGGCGGCGAACTTTGCCCTCTCAAGCCAAAGACATAGGTGATAATGTAATGGACCTTTTACAAAGAGGTGTTATAGTAGAGCAAACACAGGTGCAGCTCATAATGTTAACTATGGATCCGTTCTATTGTTTCTAGCGCACCAGTATAGACAAAAATAGTGAAGAAAGTAATGCATTGTTAATGCTGGTGCACCGGCATACCTAAATCAAATGGACCTATAATAAATGTTATGAGCTACACATGCGTTTTCCCTATTATGAACGTGTAATAGTATTTTATTAACATCAGTAATGATATTATTTAACGGTACACTCAGTTGTGTCATAGGAGAACCCCAGAACCCCATACATCTTCCCAAACTCATTGTTTATGTTTTGTAACGGGTAGGGAAGATGTGTGCCTATGAGCACAGGTGTGGGAGGGCGTGTGCTCTCATGAGTTTCAAATCAAAACAATGTTGTTGTTTTTTAACGCTGGTTTCAACCACAATTCTAGACACAAACCTATGATTGTACCCTTAACCAAGCGGTGATTCCCATACCATTCCAAGAGATTAGAGTAATAATAATAAATGTATTTGGATAACTAGTAGTTGAAAGCAGTAGTGTCAGTGGTAGTAATGATGCTGTTCCCATATAGCTTTCTGCTTATGGATCATTCTGGCCATCACAGGGATCTGGTACGGCATCCTGGAGGGTATCGGGATCCTGTCTGTCATCACCAATGCCTTCGTCATCGCAGTTACCTCCGACTTCATCCCCCGTCTCGTTTACGCCTACAAGTACGGGCCCTGCGCTGGTCAGGGCCGCGCTGGCGAGCGGTGAGTAGCCATTGTTTAATTTCTCTGTTATTCAGGAACTAATGAATGCATACAGTCATTTCATGTTAATTAGTAATTAACTTCTTTCCTGTTACAAATGTGTCATGTTTCTGTTGCTCTTATAATAATATTATTAATATTAGTAGTAGTAGTGCTGGTATTAGTTGGAGTAGTACCTACAATATTTCCCTGTTTTCCACCCAGGTGCATGATGGGATATGTGAATGCCAGTCTGTCAGTGTTCCGGGTGTCAGACTTTGAGAAGAAATCCGAGCCCAAGACTAATGGCTCTGAGATGTTTGGAGAAGCTGTGAAGTACTGCAGGTATCTACGGGAGAATTAGTAAATATCCAGCAGATCAAAATCTTTTGAAAAGGTAGAATGGGCACTTTTACGTTCCACATATTACTGAGAGGTCCTAGGCTGGCACCCTCCTCGACCCGTCCTCCTACAACCACATGCGCAGTTGGGTCTAAAACATAAATATAGATATTTGGATTTCTGTGGGTGCTACAACAAAAATGGTTGTGCATCTTTAACTAAACTCTGTAATGAGTTTTGACCCCGATGTTTGACCCACTAGATACCGTGACTACCGGGAACCTCCCGACTCCGCCGAGCCGTACGCCTACACTTTGCAGTTCTGGCACGTGTTGGCAGCCAGACTGGCGTTTATCATCGTGTTTGAGGTCAGTTTGCCACCAGTAATAGTACTGCAGTAATAGAAGAAAGCAGGACATCTTTTGTAACTGATTGTGATATCTCCCGTGTTTTCATAGCACATGGTTTTCGCCATCAAGACCCTTATCGCGTACCTGATACCCGACCTGCCCAAGGACTTGCGGGACCGCATGCGGAGGGAGAAATACCTGATCCAGGAGATGATGTACGAGGCAGAGCTGGAGCGACTGCAGAAGGAGAAGAACGAGCGCAAGAAAAAGGACAGGGCTCATCACAAAGAGTGGCCCTGAGCACGCCACCTGGAACCTTGTGCATTCTCAGCACATAAGTAAAATGGTAATTATTAAGATGTTGTTATACCTGCATAGAATACCTTTTTATGGTAAAATGCTTGGTTTTTGTAATTGGGTCTTACAAATTTCAGAATACCAATTTCCAGTGTCAGAAAGATAGTTGCTACGGTAACAGACTCTGCCTGCCACTATGGAGGCATGCCGAAAGTCAAAAATATATAAAAGCATTACAAAACAGCATGCAGTTGCTTCTCATGACCATATGGTGGTGGCAATGTTTTTTTTAATAGTGTATTTTATTTATACTGTACCTATTATTAAACATTTAAAGCAAGCTAAATCTGCTAAAAAACAGAACATGCTCTGGTACGTTTACACAAAGGTAATACATGCATTCTCTCTTTCCTTTACAGTTCTTTACAGGTATATTCACTGGGATATCTGGCTACAGAAAAGGGAGACATAAAAGTTAGGATTCATGCATGATATCAGACCTCATACATTTCTCCTGCGGTGGCAGACTAGCAACTCCCAAGTGGAACAATGTCTCATTGGGCAAGCGGGACATTATGGCTTGTGTAAATGCCCTTCAGAGGAGTTCATGTGTCAGGATTTAAAATGGACACCCAACTGGACAATTTGGGGTTTTGCTACAATTCTTTTTTCCGCAAGATTGTTCCTTCCTCTTTGGACTCCACGGTATATGTCTTCAGGGCACGAATGTAGATTTAAAGCAAGAGATATAATAACTTTGACAGATTTATTGTAACAAATGATGGAGACCGATCTCCCATCCTTACTTAATAATGAAAAACCCTGTTTACACTTTGTTTTTGGAATATTTACTAGAGATATCATTAAAATGTACTCGATTGTAAGATACTTAAATGAATGCTGGTTAGGCCATCTGCTCTGCTATAGTGTAGTGCAAAAAAGTAATAAACTAAATGAAATCTGTTTCACTAAAGAAGTGACAGTGATTGCAGATTGCTCAAATTTAAAATGCCTTCCATTTGAATTTAGATAGACAATTGCTGTAATAAACAGTATTTATGTTAAAGATTTTTGAATGTGTTACTGAACCACATCTAATTTTGATATGTTGGTGACTGATAAATGTTTTGACTTGAAGATTTTCACAGCATTCCTGCCAGCGAGACATCAGTGACTCATCTCAAAGCAAAATACAGTAGACGGTTACAAAAACACCTCAAGAATTATCCAAAACACAGAAATAGACACACTTGTCCAACTGTTGCAGCTCATTGCCAGTTTTCTGTCTGGAATAAGTGAGCTTTAAGAATCATAAAGGTAATACACCTATTAACCATGACTTACTGTTTTCTGGTATATTGATTTAAATATAGCACTGTGTCTTAATCTGCGTGTTATTTTTCTTAAGTATACATTTATTTTGAACCCAGCTATTTTTTATTGATCCACCAGTGGGCACTAGTGTGCTTCTTTGCAGGTTAGCAGAAACAAAACAGTAGAAATGTCTACATATGTTGACTGGTGTATGACCTAGTAAATTGCGTTGGATAAAGGCATCTGCTAAATGCTGTAAATGTAAAATTAGACTCACTTTATCATGTGGAATGTGTTTCCTTCATATCCTACATTCATTTCAGATTACACACACAGTCTTAAAGCCCCTGTCCACATACAGGTCAGTTTTGCTGCACCTGTTAGTACAGGACAACTGAGACCTAATTTATGTTTGTTGTATACAAAACTGACATGAGCAAATGTTCAGCGAGAGGTATAATCTGCTATCTTGTTTGGTTTTCTGATTTCTGGGACTTATGGAATTGTTTTAGTTATTTTATATTTAACAAAGCTATATGTTGTATGACATTCAGTTTTAACAACCATATATGTCAGACAAAGTTACTGTATATTCTGAATACAAACTATATTGCTCTCATTTTAGGAGATTATCACAAATGTCTTACGAACATCAGGAAAATCAGGAAAAAGCTTGCCCTTCGAACACACAAATGTTTTCGTTCAACATGAAATAAGTATTCACCATGTACAGTTTGTATGTACAACCAACATCACAGCCAGCAGTCTTGTTCTCCTGATTTGTTTTCCTTTTTTTGAATAGGAGTTTTGTTTGACCGAGATTGTAAATAAAAACAAAAGCTGGCAAGGGCTTCCAAAATGTTATGCTGAAATGCATCTTTAGCTTTATATAAGACATTCCATATTTATGAGCTTCCAAGCTTAAGGATAAACTAAATCATGTGTCAAATGAGATGTCACTGTGAAGTGGAATACTGAATAATAATTCTTTTCTTCCTTCTCTTTGCTCAGAATACTAGTACTGTACATATTAAGAAACATCCAAACACAGCATTTTATCCTTGCTGTACCTCGACTTGTTCATCATTTTATAGGCAAACCAGCATAGATTAGAAGACAAGCATTATATAATTAAATCTGTGTCCAGGGCTGGATTGCTCCATTTTGATGATTAAAAACAGGGAACGGGGTGGACACGCCAGGTTTGTTTCCTATGGCACCAATTTTTCTCCCCCTAAGAGGCTTATCTCAGACACACCCTGGATAGTTGCGTAATGCTGTCAGAGGATAATACTGCTGCTGCCATTTTTATCCCGTATTTTGCAGTTTGTGTCCAGGAAATGGGCATAGCTCTTTTCAAAAATATATATTAAGCTATTGTTTGCTGAGAAACTTCCCCACACATGCAAGGCCAAAATTCAAACTGCTATCACTCCCTCAGTTTAAAAGGTGCCATTAAATTAAATCTGGAAAGCTACTTTAAATCAGGATTTCAAAGTATATTTCCCACACTGCTATTTGTATTAGAATTGGTTTCCCAATTCCATGTCGAATTGGCTATGCAATTGTCATATTTCCAGAGTGTACTGGCACCCTGGTACACAGTGAAACACATTCAAGCCTTTTTGCATTGCTACTATTGGAAAAACAGTTGCATATCAATGACCAGGTATAGCATCAAAAATGCACAATAGTCTATTCAGCTTTTTGAGTCAGAAGTACTATGGTACAAATATTCTGGGTCAGGTTTTGTGAGATACCAGTGTTGACGAGCACATATCGTTATCCATATGGTTTTCCATATTGTTCTTCAGCTATCAGAGAGAGAAATACTTCTATCAGAGTTAGCTGACTTGTTCTACAAGTCCTGTTTCACCCCTCTTAACACTAGAACCACAGGGATTCTGTCTAAGGAATTACATCTTAACGCCTAGAGACATCTGTATCCTATTGTTCTCGTTATAACATGTTAATGGACGCTGTTATAGAACTCAGAGACAGAGATTTACTTTTCTCCTCATAATACTATATGCTGGGATCAATATCCGCTTTACTTTATCTTTCAGTGCCCAAGCCTGGTCCCAGATTCCAGATAAAGCACCTGTCCTCGTTCGCTGCCTGGCACAGTTTGCATACACCGAGATTAGGCGGCAAGGCATCGATATCACTTCCTAGATTGGACCTAGAATGAGTAAAACAAACCCACAATCCTTTTGTGTCCTGGGACATGGTTGCCAAGACGACCTGGCTCCTTGTCCTCTTTTATATTTTTATTTCCTATTCAACTGTCCCTCTGTTTGTCATTGTTGGTTCTCCCTCTCTGACACTGTAAATGTTTTAAGACAGAGCTTGTAACAGCGGGAAGATAATGGAACGTAATCGCATTCTGAAGGTGAGAGAGAGGGTGTGCTCATTCTGCCTTTATTACACCCTCTCAGCTGCCAATCAGACATTAAGGTCACAGGAAATTACATGTCAGATAAGACAGTGGACTCACCTGGCTTTCCCTGAGTGTCTGGGCAGTACGTTCGTTCACTGTCTAGAAACATCCTCTCGAATGTGGTGTGGTGTCCAAATCATTGCTAACATGCACTACATCATGATTAGATTGAATACTCCCAAGATTAATTCAGTACATACAGTTGTTATGTCTCCACACTGGCAACAGCTGTGGCCGGAGGCATTATGTTTTCAGGTTGTCTTTCCGTCAGTCCGTTGTACGTCCGGCCGCCCTGTGTTCGTGAACACGATATCTCATGAACGCCTTGCGGGAATGTCTTGAATTTTTGGGACAAACGTTCGCTTGGACTCAAAGATGAACTGGTTAGATTTTGGTGGTCCAAGGTCAAAGGTCAAGGTCGCTGTGACCTCATGTACGTCGTGAACGCCATATCTCAAGAACGCCTTGAGGGAATTTCAAATTTGGTACAAATAATCACTTGGAGCCTTGATGGAATTTCTTCAAATTTAAAAATGTATGTAGACTGAAACTGTCCTTGTTCGTGAAGGCATACAACCGCAGGGCGGTAATTCTAGTTTGAACTTTACAGCTAATGAAAACCTGTGGTGAAATTAAGATGAATGAATTTTGCGGGCCGTAGCAAATTCCTTCATAGTTCGTTAGGCATCAGTGGAAATGAGAGCCAAGTAAAGCAATTGTGTTTTTATCTGAAAGGACGTAAACACTGCAAAACAACATTAACATAATGCAGTTCTGGTCGACTAGAGATAGCCCAAAACTAGTGTACCGTGTGCTCAGTGTACTGTATGTCATACAGGCAGTGTGTTTAGTGTCTCTACCCTCTCACTGTATACCTTTCCTTAAACAGGGAAACAGTTTCTCTCTGTTTCTGTCTAGAGTGGATGACACACTTTGACTATACACTTTAGTTTCAGTTTAAACCATGTTGAATGTCTTTACCCAACCTTTATCTCAGCCTGAAATAATCACTGAAGTTAAATTAGACTAAAGAATATTCGGCATGGATTATACTGTACGTTTAGAATGTTTGCATTCTTTTTTTTATACTCTAAGTTAGAATGTTTCATTGTGTAAAGTATAAAATATAAATAAACAAATCTACATTAAGCTAATGGACACTGTTTTCACTACATTGGCCGTACATTGGCCGTTACATGAACACTATAGAAACATAATTTCACTTTTAAGGTCATATATTGTTTAACAGGTATCACTAATGCTACTTGATTCTCATGGGACCTGCCTTGATTAAATTATACACACATGGTACTTTTATAATAAATGGACACAAAATGGCAATGCCGGTATCAAGGTGTGCAGAGACCATTTTTAAAATTTACTCTCATGCCCCAGACTAGCCCACTGTAGCAATCAATAGGTGGTTGCCAAGGTGTCCACCATGGTTGCTAAGTAGTTTTTATAGTGTAATAATTGGTTCTGACCATGGTAGTCATTGTATTGATTCAACACACATCTAAATGAAGTCCTTTCACATAGCCCATAGTGTGTCTTTAATGTCATGTATCATTCACTACAGATAGAAACACAGAATAGGACACAATACAGTATCATAAACATATACATATATAATAAATATACCATATATACTATCGTATAGGGCTAACAAAAAACACTTTTTGATGTCATACCAAATATATCAGTTGTGGTCAAAAAGTCAACTTTAATTTGATTGAATAAAATGTTAGCATCCAAACAAAAAAGAGACCTTGTTAATGTGTAAATAAGCCCCTATATCGCATATTCAGCACACCTATTAAAATAACAGGAGTAGCATGAATTTGGGTCATGGTGGGCTTGAGGCTAACTGACTAGCCTCATTTGGTTTCTGTGACAATGATATGGGTTGACTGGGGCATCTCTTGTGTAGTTCAAGACTCCTTCCTATCTGAATTGATAATAATCAGTGCTACCATCAGCCTCCTGTTTGAGATTCAGCTGTTATGTAGCCAAGGTGATCTGTTAATGGGAGAAAGGTACTTAATTCAGAGTAAATACATTTCTTACATTTTACAGGTACACTCCTTAAACGTGCCTCCAGAACCAGAATGTCCACCCCAGCTAATTGCTTACATTTGGAAACATAACTACCCGAGTGTGGGTGGGATACAGCTCTCAGCCAGAGCCCTAATGTGATGTTCAGTAGGTAGAGCAAGACTACTTGCCAGCAGTAGTAGTGTCCTGCAGTGTGATCTCCTAGTAGGGATATGGAGATGACCAAAGAATTCCTGAAGTGTCACACGTTTACAGTAGGTAGTTCAAATCCCATCATCTGCATATGTACCTGTTTTATGTTATTCATTTTTCATTCTTTCATTCTGTTCTGTTATACATTTTTAAAGTTACCAAACTACCTGACCTACCTACCTATATTTGTGTGTGTATACTGTGTTCTAAACGTAGGCCTACTGTAGGCTATCTAGTGGAAATACATAGGTTTATGTCTGGATTTTGAATATGAAATGACACCGCAAGACAAGGAACCATCAGGGTTTTTCCTGCATAGTGAATTACAAGGTGACCACCTCTATCAAATTTCGTGCCGCCTCCAGCTCTCGACAAAACACTATTTTCTAACTCGCTGGCGCGCGGTCACGCACTATCTCTGCATTCAGCATGCAGTTTGACGTGGAGAGCGGAGCAGCGAGATTCAATGAATTTTTCTATGCGAAACAGCGTAGTAGGAGAGGGGACAGCGAACTCGGCTCACAGCGGCGAAAGTTACCGGATGCTAATCCCCGCTCCCAAAAGTTGACGAGTTTACTTTTGCAGCTCAGCTTGGAGCTGTAGCAAATGAAAGAAAAAAAGAAAAAACTAAATTACATTACTCACAATCTCCCGTGTTGAACACAAGTAGCTAATCAAAGGAATCTGGATAAAATGGAGTAAACGATTGTTTATAGCAGCAATATTCACAACCTCTTTGTTTTGGATTTGAGCCTGTACAATTAAAAAAATGAAATGTGTCAAAGTCGGGTTTTCTGTTTAGTTTGTACAAGTTTGTACAATTTTGTACTTTAAACTTTTCTTCTGGGGGACCATGCCCCCGGACTCCCCTAGAGGGTCCGAGGTCTACCCACCTCCACCTCATTTTGACGCAGGAAAAACCCCGACCATACACTAAGATAGATGATCTCTATCAACAACAAAAAACATAAATGGAATCTAATTTCTCTTTTTTAACCTACCCAAATGTTAGATTACGTAACTATTGGATGAAAATAGCATACAGTTCACATTGACTGGACAAACACTAAGACACTAAGCACTTAACACTTGGGCACACTGTAAAAAGAAAGATGTTATACTGTACTCATGCTATTCCTACAGCTGCACCACATGGGTATGCTCTGTAAGGCTGTGTCCTGCTGTCCTACTCCCATTCTTCAGAATACCTTCGGTGGTAGCATGGGCCAAGCTCACTGTTGGGGTTTTTGGGCCACATTTATCACAATCCTCCACTTGGGGCTCCAAAAATGCTACCCTCTTTCCATTCGTCCTCCTCTCCCCCGAATTCACCTCGGTGGGGTCTGAACAGAGAAGGATGGCCCGGCCACCACAACCTCTCTCCGCCCCTCCCTTGCCATCGCAACATCGACAGGGTGTGAGGTAAAGATAGAGCAAGACCAGTATAATGCTGACCACGCAGGAGGCCAGCGTCGTGAAAGCTGTGTTAAAGTTCTCCGCACCGCTGCCGTGCGTTACGCCATTTATGCTAGCAGTGCTCGAGTTCCCCACCAGCACGCTGACCTCTACAGACTGTTCAGGATTGTGGCTGTATCCGCGCACCGCGACACACGAATACGTGCCGGAATCATTCACAAACGCACCTCGGATCTCCAGGGTGCCGTTGGGGAGGACCTCTAGGTGTGCCTTGGGGTCATGGTTGGAGGAATTCAGCACTGCCCAGGGGGTTATCCAAAATACAGCCATCTCCACCTGTTTGTCAGATGCCAACCCTGGGCATGGGACTCTGAGCCAATCCCCTGGCTCTATGTGGTAGGCATCTCTCCCAAGGAAGTGAACTGATGGCTCCTGCTGGCTCACTGAGCAATTTGACACCTCTCCTCCTCCGAGTCCATGAAGCCCACATGGGTAGTCACTGCTGAAGTCCAACAAGGACGGATATTGTTTCCACAGCCAGTATTCCAGCATGGCCAACAGAGAACAGTCACAGATCAGGGGGTTCCCCTGCAAATATATTCCACCTTGTTGCTGGGCAGACAGGGAGAGCAGGCTCTGAACTGGGACCTGTGCCACCAGATTGGATGACAGGTCCAGGAACGCCAGGTTTTTTGGTGCTCCCAGGCCATTGTAAAGCTCCAGCGGGAAGTCTGTAAGCCTGTTCCCAGAAAGGTAGAGTTTTTGTAGTCTGTGAAGGCCACGGAAAGCCTCCGGATTGACCTGAATGACCTGGTTTCCAAACAGCAGCAACACCTCCAACTCCTCTAGTCCATGGAAAGCAGAAGCATTGAGGGTTGCCAGCCTGTTGCACGAGAGCTCCAAATGACGGAGGTTCGGCATCAGAATAAAGGCGCCTGGCTCGATTCGGCTGATGCGGTTGTGATTGAGAATCAGTGTGGTGAGCTTGTCGAATGGCCCTGCAATCCAGTTGGCTTGCAGGGTGGCTAGACGGTTGTGGGACAGGTCCAATCGGGTGGCATATCGTGGGAGGTCAAAGGGCAACTTGGACAAGTTGTACCCACTGCAAGAGATGAGGTCACTGGTACAGAGGCAGCTGGATGGGCAATATGCCACAATGAAGTGTGAGCAGAGAAACAAAGACAGCAGCAAGGAGGTGGGCAAGCCGCAAATGCCTCCGACCTGGGACACATCTGGACACATTCTGTTGCTTGTCCCGAAGGTGAGGGTTCTCAGGTTACTGTCTCGCAGAGTGTACACATGTCAGGTTCTTGAGTTCCTTTCATTAATTGTGAGGATTTGGAAAAACACAACAGAAAATGAAAAGACGGTCAATATAAATAGTTATTAGGCAAATAATGAACATTTATGAAGAAATTATATTCTCCTATAGAAAGTTTTCTTCCCAAAATGTCAGTTAAATTAACTACAGTGATTACATAGCCTACCTTCATCAGCTATGTCTCTTGTCATATAGAAGGTAAGTCATAATGTTGTCGACTGAATAAATATTCTGGAATTATTGACATTACATTTAGAAATTACATTTTTTTAAATTACAATATTTCCAAAATTCCAGTTAAATGTAGTCCTACTACAGTGAATACATCTTCTCCAGGTAGACTATGGTCTGTAGAAGGTAAGACATAATGTTGTCGCATATATTTATGGAAATATTTTGGAATTTATTACATTAGCCTACAAGACATCATTACAATGTCATGCTGATCATATTATAACTTGAATAACTTGAACTTGAATTGTTCTGCACTTCATTTTATTATCTAATAGGATATTCTAACAGCAGTTTTGCACTTTACAGAATCAACTGTCTTTTTAGTAGCCTATTTCAATGTTTAAGCCATAAAATAGTAATAAATCTGTACGACTACAGCTTTCAATATTCAAGTCACCAGTCTCCAAATTCTTCCTGCGTTTAACAGGTAGGCTAATGCTGTATACTGTATATGCCCTCGAAATCGAATAAAACTCGCACTCGCAGAAAACACGCACGTTGTTTGGTTCACCTTGAGGTCAGGTTGCAAGTCGCCGTGGTAGGAGGGGTCGCTCGGAAAGTAAACAGAGAGCAGGAGATGAGCAGCATGTAAACCGTGAGAGACAGTCGACCCGCTGTCCACTTTATAGTCTACAGCCGTTGCCTAGATGCTGCCCGTAGAGAGAGAGAATAAGCATCAGCAGGTCTGCCATTGACAAACGCCAGCCTAACCGATGCATGGGCTGTAGGCTACGTGCTCAACGGCGCTCTGTGGCTTCTTCTTGTTGTTCAAGTTTAATTCCGGTTTGTTCTGCAAACAAAGTAGCACAGGCTGGTTTCTGTCTGCGTGGAGTTATCGTCTGTCTGCTCCCCCGTGTGTCTGCGTGGGTTTTTCGCAAAGTGGTTACCTCCCACCATCACAATATTTTTAGGATAGGCGACCCTATGTTGATGTTAAGGGTGTATCTACTAAATAGGGAGAGTTTCAAAGGTAACCTGGGTTAGGCTCTAGCCCCCAGCAGGAATGTGAGTGAAAGAAAATGAAGCACTTCTACGTCCTGAACGAATAGATGAATCCCATGTCATCGTTAGCCTATAGACGTATAATTGTCACGTCTCACGAATTGGTATTAGAATACTATGGTCAGATAGGATGATTCGTCTTGGCAAGACATAGCCTATCTAGTACAGCAGGGACAGCATCATTGTAATTAGCCATCTGTGACCTTGAAAATATACTGGTCCCACCTCTTTTTCTCTCTCTAGGTTTTCTTTTTTTTTAGACCTATATTTCCTTCATGTCTGGTTTCATAAGTGCATTGGTAAACCATTGTTTGTTGTAAAGGTATACGGTTCTATTGTGTTATAAAGTGTTTAAAGACCCAAATACAACAAAGTGTAGGGTAAGGGGTTGAGAAGAACGTGAGCCTATATGGGTGCTGTGGGGGAGGCGTAGAGAGGAGTACTCAGGTGTGGGAGGGTCATTCGCTCTCACTTTCAAACCAAACGTGTTTGTAACACTGGTTGAGACAACAAGAATAATTTCAGACACAAATGTACCTTTAATAAAGCTGTAGCTGTCTGTGAGTGTGTGTGTGTGTGTGTGTGTCTGTTGGAATAAATGGTTCAATGAGATGAATGGCATTAGCACATAATTCTAAACCATCGGTTTGTCAAGGTTGCCTCACAAAGCGTGAAACTCAATTGACTGTTAATGCCTTCACTTTTTCTTACAATCTCATGCAGCTGCTTAATACCTACTCAAACAGTACAGGGAATCAATGTAATTCTCATCACTGAAGCTAAACAGTCCTAACAAAACCCTAGCCTGTATCCGGACTTCAATCTAATCACAATGCACTCGTAATTATGAGTTTCCCATCCGGGACAGACAAATGGCTGTAGTTTCCATGGCACCTGCCTTTAAAGGGGAAGGTCTCTGTGACCTTGCCAAAGTGTCCCCCCAAACTCTGCAATCCAAAAAGATGGGATATATAGAGACGGATATTGCCTATATCAGTGGTTTCAAACTGGGGTTCAAGACCCTAGAGCAGCCACAGGATGATTTTGGGGGGGTTCAAAATTATAAAGATAATACAATTATTTTAAAACATATTTGAAATTATGATTTTTAATGTTGTTTTATAAAATATGCATGCATCCATTGGCTCACATAAACCGTGAGCTGGGGGAGAAATTGGGGACGCTATGATGCAATCAAGGAGAATACCTTTAATCTAGGTACGTTTAGCAGATAATAGTTACACTGTCACTGTAAATCTAGCACTTGCATAAGGCATAGACATCAATAAATTGTTGATTTCTAAATGCGTGGATGAGTGGAATTAATTTAGTTTCTGTGTAAAGTTGTATGACTTACTCTTAGGAAATAATCTTTAGTCACTTAATACTTTCCACAGCCATGGTGAAAGTGTCTTTGAGGCACTTACAGGTAAAACCCCTTCCAGGTAGAAGACTGTGGTTGTACCAGGCAGCTCTCAGTTATGAATGGAGTGTACTGTGTTAATGTGTTTTTTGGTCACAAATGTGTAACTGTACGGCACAGAACATGTAGCCTACATACACTATATTCTTTCATATTATATTCAAATTGATTCAAATGTACACATTTTTTGAAACACATCTGGGCACATGTGGGTTGCTGAAGGTTGAGGGGTAGAGAATGGTGTAAGCATATGAGCTTTATGGGAGAAGAAGTAGTGCCAGTCAGCGCTCAGGTGTGGGAAGGGCATGTCCTCGCTGAGTTTCGAACCAAAACAACAATGTTTTTGTAATGCTGGTTTCAACCACAAGGGCAGTTCCACACGTATCAAGGAGTGTACAGTTGAATCGAAATTGATTCAATCTGATGCAGTTTGATTTAGCAAAGCAATGAACACACAATCACTCAACTACAATACACAGCATCAGAACACATTTCATCCATAACGTTCAGACAGACAGGCACGATCTCCAAAGTACAGCTTGCTCTTGTCAAACGGGTGTGCCTTTGCTCATCTGTGATAGCAGTGGTTTGTCTTTGTCAGGTGGTAACCCCGGACAAGGCCTCTTCCTGTCAAGGCAAATGACCACCCTTCAAGGCTGGTTACCTGTGACATCCCTGAAAAGCTAACAATTTGATAGGAGAGTGGTTTCAATGGAGATAGCTGTCACATTGGACACATAACATAGGATGAAGACATATACCATTATTTGCACTGTAGAATAAAAGGGAATATATAATTATTACAGTAATAATCAATTTCAAGAAACAGACACTGTACTTGACTAATGAACTTGGAAAAACCGTATTAGAGAAAAGACCAATGTGTGGACTGTGTGTGTGCATTAATAACCTTTCAACACCTTGCAGGACCCTCAGGACATAAGACCACTTAAGACCAGACTGTGTTGGAAACAATATTTTTACTATCTTGTAAAATTGTCCTGAAATTAATCCTATCCCATCAAATAGAAATTTCATTTTATAATGTAAAAATAGTTTGAATTTATATTTGTATTAATATTATTAATTAATATTTATTTATTTGTATGTTTTTGGGTTATTTTTAGTTTTTATTCTAACGATAATGTAACTGGTCAAAGCAGAACTTATAATATGTTTTTTCTCATGATAATTTACTAGACTTAAAGTCTACTAGACTTTAATAATGTGATTTTGAGGCTATTTACACCTGGCATTAAAATGTGTCTAATATCCAGATTGTAGTAGATTTAACTGATTCGATTTACACCTGGTATTAATATGTGTCTCCAGTGTCCACATTGAGATACGATTGAGATCCAATCGTTGTGTCCAGCTAGTGTCACATCCTCCTCTCGTTTGTGCGGGTCCAAAAAAAACAATAAACGTTGATTGACAATGCAATTGTATTTACACTTGTGTTCAATGTGGTCACAATGCGTCCCTGATCACCTCCGGAGGTGGTTTGGCCGATCGGATTACAATCTGTCCTCAATGCGTCTTGGGTGCATTCACATCTGTACTTTCAAGTGGTCAAACACTATCCGATTGCAATCCGATCACCCAAAACGCATTTTAATGGAAGGTGTAAGTGGGGTTTTAGTCATAGCCCTCATCAGTTCTTGGGAAAATTTAAGGTACTACAATATGACATGGCCATTAGTGACAATATAGCAAGGGTCTACTGTTCATACTGTATGAACCGTTTTGGGCTGTAGGGCTGAGCTAGGCTACCAAAAACTGTTACCTTGTGGGCAATAAGCATTGTTTATGAGGCTTTGATAAAACCTAAAGAAATATGCAACCATGTGGCCTGAAGTGTCTATTTTGTTAATATTTAACCACAACTATAGCATAAAACATGTCAACTCTGTTCTACATACAGTAATTATTATCATTCAGCATGGAACCAACATATTTACTTTGCTGTCCTCTGAGAGGAAATGTTTTTTTCCATAGTCGTTTACCACAAAGAATATACAGACCATATATTTACCATATGTAGCCAACAGTAGACTACATGTGCAAATCAACCATCACCAGCATTGTTTTCATGTAGTGACTGTTTCGACTACTACAACATAGTCTTCTGTTAGCACAATTCCCAGGTCAAACAGGATAATGTTTATGCAGCCATCTGATTTTCCATTCACTTGATTCAGCTGAAGCCCAATTAAATGCAAAATCATTTGTTCTGCATCGATTTGACAATTAAGGCGAGGGGGCCTTATTTTCTTTTTCACTTCATCTCATCAGCTTGTCACCATCTCCCGAAGGTTGAACAGCAAACAGCACAGCATGTAACCAAACAGCGACACATTCAGAACTCTCAGAATGTACCATGAGAACACCTCTTGAATATCGCTTTGTTAGGGACATGTAAGCTTACAGCAGGGCTTGAAATTACAACGCTTAACATGTTGGCTAACATGAATACCTTTACTACACCAGCAGCAGTGGAACCTAGTTTATTTGACAGATTTAGGACTGTTTGATAGTCTTTTGCTCTCTATTTGATGTGTATATGCTAATTCCTGGGGAAAAGCTGACAATCCTACTCTTACCCCTCTGATCTACCACGGTCAAGGCACAGCTATTGGAAGAATTATCCAGGAAAGAACTGTAGAGACTCCCTCTGGTGGACATGTCGGTTGTGTTGTGTCACTTGTTAATGAATAGGCCCAACACACCATCACTGTATATCCCTACATTCGGATTTTATTTTTTAAATAATATCTATTAAAGTAATTAGCTTGTGGGTGTACCTCGGGGTAGACCTAACCTTATTAAAAAATCACAGAAAAAAACGTTTTTAATTAATTTCCTATTCCTATTTTTCCTATTTCCTATGTAAGTCGCTTTAGATAAAAGCATCTGCTACATTACCTAATTTTGATTGTAATTGTTATTATACACGGTGTCGCTAGGTAACATTTAATTGAATTTCACTGAAAACTATTTCAGTTGCTGTAGTGCTAGTTGCAATTATATACCTGCATATATAATTGCAACTATCACTAAAGCAAAATTGCTGTATTGTTGCAAATATTTCTAAAATCTCTAACATTGTATAACTAATTAGGCTTGTTTAGCACAGCTCAATCAGTGTTGTGTCGGTGTTCTCTTCTTTATTCTATATAATATATATGCAATAAAAAATAACATTTATGTAATGGACAAAAGACTATTGTTCAGAGAATGAAGAAGATAAAGCCTGTATTGAAAGCTCATTTTATATGAGCTTTCAATACAGGCTTTATTTGACGATATTTGTTAAAAATATAAAATTGTATTTTTTATAGGTTTTATATTATTACTGCAAGTAATAAATGTAATATTTTTATTACAGTAACAATGTTTGACATCTCTCGTGAAATTGAGCTCTCAAAACAAATGTTTTTCTTGATCTTTCTGCATATCTTTCTGCCTCTGCCTATATGTGTGCATTCCTTTAACACACTAAATTGCAAAGACGTGTGGGGCCCTATAGGCCAGGGATCCATTTCTTTTTACTGCCAAGTTGACACACATGCCCCCTCACGGACAACTGTGGCAGGAGTGCAAATGTGCACGTCGTCCGGCAAATTCTCAGCAAGTCTCGAATGACCCATGAGAACAAACAATCTCATCTCATCTCAATCTCAACATTTTATAGAGGTATTATGTGAAGTATTGGTAGTATATTTAGAAATGGTATTATATATAATAAATAATTATAAAATTGAAATGTACACATTGATTTTTATAAACACAACTGTGCATTGAAGTTCACATGTACTGGCGGGTTAGAGAAGATGTTAGCCTATGAGCACTAAAGGGTGTAGGTGGGGGGCGTAGACAGCAGTGCAAGCCACTGGGCACTCGAGTAGGGGAAGGGGCATGGGCTCTTGGAGTTTCAAAATTAAAAGGAACGTTTTTGTAGCGCTCGTTTCAACCACAAGGGTAATTCCAGACACAAATTGAGGAGTGTACATTTAACTTACGGTACAGAAAATCCCATTGCCACTTGAAGCTTCTTCCTAGTGGTCACAAAGCAAAGGTGAAGGCTTTGAGAGGTTACCAGGTCTACATTCCCGAAAAGAAATATGACACCTATCTTGTGTCCTTGTGTGAAATCCAAAGGCAGAGTTGTACTATGGATTTGTGATTGTTGTTTAACCGAGTGCTGCCATAAATTAATTCCTTCACCTTATTGTCGCAGAAACCAAACAAAATGATCAATGTATTGCTGGAGGTTGGACGGTGTATAAACACTGATATTCACACATACACCAGAGGGTACAGAATTCCAGCAATCAGCTCAAGGGGTCCTCTCCAGTTGTGGTCTGTTTTGGGGTCAAATGGTCAGATCCAAAAATATTATGTTGACAGAAAGATGGCGGGAACTCAGGTTAGCGGTTAGTTCAGACAGACTTGCCAGATACTTTGCTTAGCAGGTAAAAAACCGTTTAATCTGCAGTTAAGGCTGTTTTAAGAGGAAACAATGACATTCTCTCTATGGGTGTTCACGGTGCCCCCCACACACACATTGAAGAAGATTACACAAAAGCTGAAACAACCATTCCATTTAATAAGACACAACGGGAGAAACTGGGAAATTTCTAGAGGCCCTCTTAATTTATTCAGCTGCTGGTGGAAAAGTACGGAGAGTTTAACAACATCCGGCCACGCACGCACACAATTGTGTGGCTGTGTCCTGGAGAGCTGCTGGGTCGTTGGTAAAATCAGCGCAACACAATTTGTTAAAACAAGTGCCGCATGACATCTCGACAGACAAATCCTTGTTTGTGTGAACTCTCCCAAGAGGAACCCGTCCACGTCATTTGCAATGACACAGCAGTGGTCAGCTCATTTCGAGCCAGAATGAGCGGAGAAGGCAGAGACATAAAAAGACAAATGTGATTTTTATTTTAGCTCAGTAAAGCTTTACTATACAGAGACTGGTTTTATATCTGTCTTTCTGACTGTTGACCAAAGATAATTGCTAATGTATAACAAAGCCAGGTTGGTGCTATCCACTGTAGCTTAAATGCAAAAGAGAAACCTTTGCTCACCATACTTATCACAGAATTTGACTGCCCTTCCACAATATTTATACAAACGGATTGAATAGTAAGAACATGTGTCTCTTGTGTGACAAACGCTTTAAAGCCTGATTAACTTTAAAACCTCACTTCTATGAATATTTATATCTGTGTCTGTGTCCCAGCTAAGACTACTGTATGGCAATACAAGCGAGTGCCTGTTGTTGGTCTGTGTGCCTGCTACTAAGATAGCTACAATGTATGCAAAATAGCACATTAAATGGGTGTCTTGAACTCAATTATAAAAGGGTACTTCACGTCTTGCTGTGGGTTTGCTGCTCAGCTGGGTACAGTAAATTAAACATTTTGTAAATACTCAAGTGGCACATTTTGGTAGCCATTTAAGGTCAAATCAAAAGCACCTCACAATCACTTAACGCTTAAGTTAAATCTCAGATTTGGGACACAGAATTGTGTATTTGTTTTTTGGAGTTGTGTGTTTGTCACAGCAGATGGTCTCAAAATCGTATTTGTCTCTCATTCATTACAAAAGCAAATACAGAAAAAAAAATCTTGAGAAGATAACACATGTAGTCAGGACTCAAGGACGCAAGCTGTGTAATAACCAACACTTGTCACAATGTTTGCAACACAGCTTGGCATTTCTCCTGAGAGTTATCGGAACAGCACGTTGTCCCTGTTTTTGTCAAGTTTCTGTCCAACACGTGAACAGTGTTATAGATGTGCTCCCTCCAACCCAATGCACGATGTGTCTGTTTGGGTTCACAGGGTAGGGACCCCAACTGCAGGGAAAGGGGCAGGGAGTGGGGGGAGGGGCAGCGTTTATGACAATGTGAATGTCAAGATTTGGCCATGCAGCCACAGAAAACTGCCCCCAGGTCCTATTAGTGAACACCCACCAGAAAAATAGCGGTACGGAGAACAGATTGCATAATACCTTATGTAACGAGGCTCTGTAATTAACGGACAGACCAGGGGAGCAGAAGAATTTATGTTCTGAAATTATGTTCAGGCCTCATTAGTGTACGCATGAGCATTGACATTCACTAGTATAATCAGCACCCGGACAGCTGGTATACAATACAACTGACAATTCTACAGTTCGTAAACCTAAAATGATTAAATGTATCCTTTGAAATGTATAATAAGACAAGGTAGTCAGTAACTGACTACAACACTGATTTTAACAGATACTGTAATATGTTGTTTTAAAGAGACACTACTCAAATGATGTCCTAAATTATCCATTGTGGTTAAAACTAGCGTTACAAAGACATTTAGGTTTCAAACCAAAATGTCTCAAGCACATTTGCCTCCCACACCTGAGTGCCAAATTATGCCCACTCCTCTCTACCCCTCCCCAAAAAGCACTCATAGGTGGCCACCGGTCTCTACTCCTCCGCCTATGAGCAGATGCCCTTTCGTGCACAGTTGGGTTTCAAACACAAATGGTGAGGTTCTGGGGGTGCTATAACGCATCAAGGATTACATTTTGACCTGTCTTTGGTCAAATAGTTGTGGAAAATAATCAGTTTCTCTTTTTGACTAGCAAATAGGTGGTCTTAAAAACATGTCAGAAAACCCATAAATCACAGAAATATAGACTTTCAAATACTCTCCTGTAATTACCTAAACCTGTTATCTGAAAAAAATATTTAGAAATATTACTTAGTTGCCTCCCTTTTAATAGGGAAAGACATGGCCTTAAAGTAAAGAATTTCATTTAGTTTCAATTCCGTATTTTGTAAAATATGTACATCAAGGCACTATATGCACATCCTACTTTATGTGTCTGGAAGATTCTAGTAGGAACTTTCTAGGAAGTGTTACACAAGTTAAGACTTGCTCTAGGAAACCTGACACAAGTAGTAATGACGTACAGGGCCGGCCCATGGCATATTTGACATACAGTTGCCTAGGGCGCAAAATGTCAGGGAGGCGCCGCAAGAGTGAGTTTTTATTATTTATTTGTTTTTAGAGAAGCAAGAACAATAAAGAGATAAGAATCACCACGATTGTGTGCATCATACAATTTTGCAAGACCTGTTATCAGCTGATCGATAGAATTTGCATCTGGTAGGAGCCAGACAGTTTAGTTTCATAAGCCCTGCTGCTTACATTGGTTTGTTATGTAATATCATCACAATATAATTATACCTTGTTTGAACACATGATTGTACTGTTACTGTAGCTGTAGCTACAGTATAGCTATATAAATATACTGTAGGCTACAGCTAACTACTAGTTAGCTAGCTAGCAACTAGCTATCTTGTTCATGTAGTTCAAAATGCACTACGATTTTGCCTAGTTAGCTGTGCTGTGCATTCCGGATTGTAGTTAGTGTCTTTTTTTATTTTTGTCTGCCTGTGTGTTTGCTGTGTGTATATACACAGCACACGTTTTTGGGAATGAGTGGCAGGTTATTTGACACATAGAGTAACGTTACTTGAAATATAGAATGTATTGCATTTCCTCATGTAGGCCTATTACATATCCAGATATGCCAAGCCTATTGTTCATATTGCGTTAAAATGCAGACACCAAATCCGACACTGAAGCTGATGTCGTACATGTGCCATTAAGAGTTCTTGTAATGTATAACATTCACATTTACATATAAGCATTTAGCAGGCGCTTTTATCCAAAGCGACTTACAATTAGTATTAAGTGTCATTTTTATTTTTTATTAGACACAACCAAATATTACCAGGTTTTTCAGGACCAGATGGGGAACTCAAGCGTGGACAAACTCGCTTGGGCTTATTATTCAGGGATTGGCAGAGAACGAACGAACCAAATGACAGCGAAGGCAGCGATGAGGGCGAGGCAGAGAGAAGCTCCAGAGGACAGGCAGAGAGAGAGAGTTAAACTGCACTTGTGAGGGAGCGCATGGCCTTTCAGTTTATTTGTTATTAAGAAGTATTTGGAGTTCTCAACTTCATGGCTGGAGCTCCCGATCCCAGCCGGAATCTGGCTCCTTAGTTTAGTCGTTTACACCTGATTATTTTATTATTTTCACCCGTCTCCCCTTAGTATTTAAGCCCTGTGTTTCCCGTTTCCCAATGCCGAGCTGTTGAGTTTTTCCTCCAGCCAAGCATGCCCTTGTTTAGCCATTCTGGATTACTAGTTACCTTTTGCCTCATGTTTTTGCCTTTAGCCTGCCCCTATCGGTACTTTAGCCATTCTGCTCGTGTACTGTACCATTGCCTGTTGTATGGACTATCGTCTCTGCCTTGCCCTCCTGTACTGTTGCCTGCATTTTTGACCATTGTCTATCGACTACGACTTAGTAAAGCCCTTCATTTACATTCTCTTACTCTCTGCTACTGGTTCCTAGCTACGCTCTTGGATTGCTATACTCTCATGGTCAAAATAACATGCATCTGGATAAACACTGACCAAGGTTATAGGGCCCTGTCCTTTGCCTCTTATTTTTATAATTATAGCCCACAGATTTCCTGCAAAACACAAATACCAGGTTTTACCATAAACCCTCCAGCTATGTTTGTTCATCCAACAATTAAAGGAAGGTTGACTTTAATGACGGTCAAATCCAGATGTGTTTATCATAGAAAACAGTGGGTGACTGCTCTTTTGGCATATCCCACTCACTCTGACTTTGTAGACCTACACCAGCGTGGTTAGGGGGTTCCGTTCCCTGGGTACAGCAAGGCACTGCAAGAGTTAGTGGTTCTATCCCCCCTGAGACCGCCCATGCATGGCTTCAGTTCATTGTTTAAACACTGATGGATTGCTGCTAGTTATGTTTTTTTCCTTAAAACCAATTGTGGTCAGGGGAAAATATTCACTAGACATTCAAAAACATGTAACATGTCTTTTATTTTAGGATCTGTTCAAAACAAGTACAGTTTCTGTCCCACAGTACATGGCTGTTGTGATTTTTCTTGTTATTGTGGACGTTCTTTGTATACTTTCAGTTAATGTTTCCACTTTACTTGACATGCAGTATAAAAGAGAAAATGTAATGGAGTTGTGACAATCACATTCAACTTAAGATTCAGTATCATATTTCAAGATTCTTTAACATATAACTAAAATTCACACCTTCATTTATTGTTTGCATTCACAATTCTGAAATGTGTAATTCTTTGTTTTAAACAGTACAGTGTTTATTTTCAGCAATCTTGATGACCTTGATTCACATGATTTCAAATTGTAGGCATTGACTTTCGGTCTTCTCCCTTTAAGGAGGTGATTTTGCCAAGAGAAGCTATTGTTTGATTAAAATAGAACACGTGTATAACTTGTTTTTCTTGTACCTGCAGTTGAAACCTGCTATGAGCACATATGTGAAAAAATTTAATTGGTATCCATTATATATTAAATGAATAGCAGCTACCCACAAACAAATGGGAGTATATAGTATGGAACACAGACCTTAAAGACCTACTACTACTACTACAACAACAGGCTTTTGTTTTTATGTTGTCTACAACTCAATGGCTTCCAATTTTTTGGATATTTCTTTCACAAAAGCTTACTATAGCCTGTGTGCTGTGAATACTGTAGTGCCAAACAGAACACAATCAGCACCTTTGTGCGTAAATTATAAAAATATATCAGGTAATGTTACCCATACACCCCTTTTCTCTGCTTTATTTAATTTATTTTGTTTATTTATTTATATTGTTGTAGAAATGGTGATGTTATTTAAGGAAAAAACTAAAAAGATCTTAATAAATAACACTTCAGAACTAACTAACTGATACATACACAACCATAAACACTTTAACATGAACCCTCTCGCCTCATTTCATTATGAAGATTATAAATGTGTTGTTCTAGACTCTTAACGTTTTTAGATAATGACTCTAGTTAGTCTATATTAGATGATTAGTTTATCTTCATTGCCAAGGGTTAGGAGGCTAAAGTTTAACGGTAAAAATACATTCACGCATCTCAGTGCATTTGAGGTTCCTTTTTGGCTGAGGATTACAAAGCTGTCACAAATGTAATTTTATGGGTCATTATTATTTTTGAGTTGTGGGTAGAGGGTAAGGAAAATATTGCTAAGCTTTAATTAGATTCCCTATACAAAGCGCCACTAGTAATGCTATCTTGTGCTATCTAGTATAGCACAGTAAATAAATACAGCTGTTGAATATGGTTTCTGCGACATGTGATATTGATATATTGTCTATAAACTTGAGTTCCTGTTGCATTTGTTCCATGCATCGGAACAGTCCTTCGGTGGGATTCGATGACGTAGCATCCTTGAAATTGCAGCCATTAAGGATCCTTCCTTGACTTTGAGAAACAACCAATAATAAAAAGTTACTAAGACAAACTCTTATGACTAGGAATTTACAATCTACCATGAGTGAGCGGTGTCAGCTCTGCGTTTGGTTAATGATGTAATGATTATGGACCCACCCATTCCATCTTTTGTCATCCGCCTGTTTATTCTGCAGACTGTAAAGTTGAAAGAAAGGCACAAAACCTGTTGCGTCACAATCCTGTAGCACACGCTCCTCTCTCCACATTACAGGGCATAAAGAGCACTAGCAACATGAAAACAAATACACCACATGTACAACACACATACCTGTAAAATTGAAAGAAAAGCACAAATTCCACTGCGTCACAATCCTGTAGCACCTACTCCTGTATTACCAATTTGAGACGAAAATAAAGGAATCATAACAACACTGTAATAAAATAATAATATAATGTAGTTACTAATGAAAATGTAAAGTACAATTAGGTAATTTAGCAGATGCTTTTATCCAAAGTGACTTACAATTACGTGGTGCTATTACATGGAGCAGATAGGGGTTAGGCATCTTGCTCAAGAATGCTTACAGGTAGGCCAACTCTGGGGCTCGAACCCACGACTTTCTGGCTGGGACTCCAACATCTAGACCACTAGACTATCCTGTCTGTACAGGATAAAGTACAGGCTATTTGTGAAAGAAATATAAGTTTGGTAATTACACAGATGATGAGGGATAAACCAGAGACACCTACCTCTCTACACATTACAGGGCAAAAAGGGGAGAGGTCAGGGGGTAACAGACGTTTAGCCAGAAACAGACAGGAAGTCCAAAAAACAACAAAAAATAACAACATTGTGCTGGAATATTGTTACAGCGTAAACGTTTCATCCTTCAACTAGACATGTTTGGGGTGAGTTTGGGTGAGGCCCTTTGCATTAGGGCATTTGCATTATATCTCAACAGTGGAGATTGCCAGAACTATAAATATCTAAAACTAAAACCTGTTTGTTTAGATTTTGGTGACAAACGATCACCACAGGTTAGAAAATTAAAAGGGAAATTGAAATAAGAGAAAGACCACAAATGTAGCTTTACAGCATAACTGAACCTTTTGTAAACTCTTGACTAGCCTGTAGCTTCCTTATTAAGTCCTCATGGTAGAATATTAAGTCCTCAATAGTTCTTGTTTGCAGATTAGAACCAGATCACTATTTTTATCCGCAATTCAGTTCTATTGTTAAATATTCTTCTAACATGTCAAAAGTGGACGCTGACTCTTCTGTATGTATTTTCAAGTTACCCAGTTTTCAGATTTAAATTATGTTACATTTAGTGTTGAAGATGTGTTTAATTATGTCCTTACTACTAAGGTAAGAAAGCTACAGAGTGGATGGTTTTACCAAAGTTCAATTCCACTTTAAGTGGTTTTGGCAGCCAAAGCACCATACTGAGTACTTTAGTCTGAGGCATATCAGGTTTTTGCTTCTCACTAGGAAGGGCTTTTTCTATTTCAGCTAACTAGGTCACCCAGCCTTGTAAGCCAAGTCTCACACCCATTTGAACATATCTCAGTACCTCAGATCGTTTTAACAGGGACTGGAAGTCTCTAAATGAGAACATACTGGTAAAGCCCTAAAACATCATATTTCAATCTTACTGTCCTAGCCTGCATACTCAGATGTTTTAAAAGAAAGTGCCCACAAAGAACTGCAAGGAGAAGATGGTTGGGATTACTGGCTCTGTCTAGCTTTGCCTGCCCTGCTTTCTCTCTCTCTCTCTCTCTCTCTCTCTCTCTCTCTCTCTCTCTCTCTCTCTCTCTCTCTCTCTCTGTCTCTCTCTCTGTCTCCCAGGCTGATTACAGGATTGGAACCTGGTGTGGAGAGGCCAGTCATCAGCCAATCAGCACTTCACCCCGCTACTATTTATACCTGGCTGTCCCTTCCACTCATCGCCAGGGCGTAAATTTGCTCTACGTCAACTATTGATCCACGACGCTAACGCTAGATTACCTCCGGCTTGCCTTTTCCCCAACCAGACCTGAACTCCTGGAACCTTGCTGAGGAACCTTACCGTTACCTCTCACCGTCCACCTGGATAACGTCCCCGGCATTCCCTCACCGCACTGGACCTGCCTGGTAGATCGACCTACCTGTCTTTCTGTTGTACCTGCCTTTTGGTTTTGTGTTAAGAAACACTATTATTAAAGCGTTGCCAGAGGTCCATCCCACCGGTTCCTAACAAAGATGGAATTATATATATACACTGCTCCAAAAAATTAAGGGAAAATATATTCATCACAGTATAACTCCAAGTCAATTAAACTTCAGGATATCAGTCTGTCCAGTTAGGAAGCATAAGGGATTGTGAATCAATGCCACCTGTTTTGGTGCAAATTAAAGTGACAGAAGGGCACTGGAGAGAAGGGCAGCAAGACAAACCTCAAAAAGGGAATGGTTTTGCAGGTGGTGGCCACAGACTTTTGCCCTCTCCTTATCCTTTCTGACTGATTCTTCTCTAGTTTTGTGTTTTGCTAGTGTCTTTGTCACTACTGGTAGCATGAG
>JAODLI010008517.1:0-26808 GCA_027575585.1 Percopsis omiscomaycus | reverse complement strand
ATAACCTGTTACCAACCTGCCACGGAGGATTCCGTATTCAGCCTAGCTGGGAGCTAGTGGATTTTCTGTTTTTCCTAGCGCAGAGCTAGCGGACTATTATTTATAATAAATGTTGTGTAAACGTTGCCCTACGTGTCTGCATCGTCAATCTGCACTTGAGTTCGCCAGACCCCCGTAACAACAAGCACAAGTGTGAATCTATTTTTTGTGTAAAAACAATGCATATGTAAATTAAACGTGTAAATTGAAGTCAAGAAATCCAAAAGGTTTCTAATCAGTGACTTCGCCAGCGTGAGGGTCAGTTCAGAATATAAATCTACATAAAACGTGGATTTCCTGCAGAACACCAAACAGGATCTGAGTTACGCTGAAAGCGTCAGAGAGGGCCTTGACAGCCGCTCGAACGGGCGGTTTTTATGCCGCCACCCCACTCACTTCCAAACCCCATTAAACCCTGCGATTGTCCGGCCTGATGGTAGGGGGAGATAGACCCGCTGACGTGGGGGTAGGAAGCTATCCCTTTCCATCTCTCTCTCTGTTCTGCCGTCATGCCTCTCCCCCGGCTATTTTAGTGCGTCTGCTCTGTGTAGAGGCACAAGGTGGGCAGATTGCATCGCAGCCTGGTCTGGAGATCAGGACGACCAATCGAGGACTTGCCTCAGCCTGCACTTCAAATCATTTTTACAGTGAAACTGGAAAGCTGCCACAAACAACCACCTCGAACACTAGACACTAGAAAGAACTGTTTTCAAATAAATTTTTAATTAAAATTTGGTAAAAATAAACCTCTTCTCTGTAACGTTTTAATTCTCTTGTGTCACATTTAAATGTTGGTTAGGGTTAAACCGCAGGGACAACATATAATATACGACCATAGTCGTCCCTGGTGACCAAGACAACAGCTGCTGGTACAAGTCTTAGATAACACAATACCTGTCCACTCTTACAGAACAGCCAGGGAGGATCACAGCTTGGCCTTTATCATTTATAACACCCGCTGAGCCAGGACCTCAGTCTTCCTCGACAACCTCAGGAAAACAGCCTCAAGTAGACAAAGAAGAATCCCATAATGGCAGATATAACACTCTGGCTTTCCCGCTGGAAGCGCACGGTGCAGGGTTATTAATAGGGATTTTGTCAGATGCGGGGGTGGCGTGTATTGAAAATAGCAGTCTGTGGTTTCTCTGTGGCGTTTGTACTGTGTTGATTTCCATTGTACCTCCAGGACTCAATAAAGATGCTTAAGCCTTCTGACTTTATGGGGGGTTAGCTGTGCCTGTATAGGAGGTGGCCTTCAAATCGTGGGAAATAACTGCGTCTGTCTGGAGACCCGGTACACACGGTTCCATCCCTTGTGCACAGGTTGGAACTGAGCAGAGGTCATTTGACGTTTAAGGTGGGTCCAGATACAGCTTTTCAAGTTTGACAAATAAACACTGAAACTTGAAAACCTGTGTCTCCACCCACCTAGCTGAGTGCTAAGCGGCTTGCACTGCTCCCTACTCCCCCTCCCAGTGGGCGCACGCGCCTCTCTGTAGCCGCTTCCCCAGTTGCAGCAGCCACGTGCACCTTGGTGCATGTATTGTTTCAGCAACACGACAGAACAGTGAGCTGGGCTTCTGTTGTCATGCCACTGCAACGCAATCAGGGACGTCCAGTCAATGAAAACACAACAGCATGCAAGGACCCCACAGAGCGAGAGTCTTGGTAATTGGCTAAACGAAAGGCACATAGTGAGCGGTGCACACTCACACACACACGTGCACTCAGAGAAGTGAGCGGTCACCCGCGCTGTTGATTTGGCTGAATGGCCCTTGTGCAGCCAGCCCTGAACAGTGCAAAGAACCCCGCAGCCCCACAGCTGCACCCCCCCCCCACCGCGTCTGGAGGAGATTACGGCCGCGGCTCCCTCTAATTTGCCTTTAATTATAGCTCTGAGAGAGGTGGGGTGGAGATGCACCACCAGCCCGGACCCTGGATCGACCGGCCAGGTAACCATGACAACAGCTCAATCAATCTGTGCGTGGTGCAGACGCGCCGGCATGCTGATGGATTCCAACACCACGCGCGCACACGCGCACACACACACACACACACACACATGCACACACACCTGTGGCACACCCGCATTGTCTCTTCACAATGTTATTTGGAAAGCTTCCCATACACATAACACACGCTGTATCCCTCCATATGCCTCCCCACAGTGAGAACCACGGGCAACACAGGGCACTTTACACAGTGAAGACCGCTGTGTGTCGTTTTCACCACAAGGGGCAGGGTCGAGCGGACGTCGGTTTCGGTGTGTGTGCGCAGTTGTGGTGCGGCTTCTGCTGAATGTGGTTCCTCTGAACCAAAACAAGTGGGCTCAGACATCACGCATGTACAGCACGTGTGTATGTATGTGTGGTATCAACATTGTCTAAATGAAACTCTGCCTGAGAAATCAGGGGAGTCGTTGTAGATGGCTGCTGGTTTCTTATTGCAGCGGAGCTGAAGGAGCCTCTTACTGAAGAAGCAGTAGGTTGTGTAGGGGTGTGTAGTGTTGTCTGACCAGTAGGGGGGTATTGCGTTGTCTGACCAGTAGGGGGTGTGTAGTGTTGTCTGACCAGTAGGTTGTGTAGGGCTGTGTAGTGTTGTCTGACCAGTAGGGGGTGTATGGTGTTGTCTGACCAGTAGGGGGTGTATGGTGTTGTCTGACCAGTAGGTTGTCTAGGGGTGTGTAGTGTTGTCTGACCAGTAGGTTGTGTAGGGCTGTGTAGTGTTGTCTGACCAGTAGGGGGTGTATGGTGTTGTCTGACCAGTAGGGGGTGTATGGTGTTGTCTGACCAGTAGGTTGTCTAGGGGTGTGTAGTGTTGTCTGACCAGTAGGTTGTCTAGGGCTGTGTAGTGTTGTCTGACCAGTAGGGGGTGTATGGTGTTGTCTGACCAGTAGGGTGTGTAGTGTTGTCTGACCAGTAGGGGGTATGTGGTGTTGTCTGACCAGTAGGGTGTGTAGTGTTGTCTGACCAGTAGGGGGGGTGTGGTGTTGTCTATTATGTAGAGCAGCTTGTGCAACATCCTTCTCTCCACAACCAACTCCAGGGGCTCCAGAGCCGGCCCCAGCACAGAGCCAGCCTTCCTTATCAGTTGGTTCAGTTTCTTAGAGCCACTGGCTCTGATGCTGGTGCCCAAACAGATGGCTGCAAAGAAACTCGCCACAACAGACTGGTAGAAGCAACTTCTCGCTACACACACTGAAGGATCTAAGCTTCCGCAAGAAATAGAAGAATAACATACACAAGAAAATACTTGGGAATTGATAAAGACTGATAAACCAGGGCCGGTATGAAGGCAACATGCATCACAAGCCCTAGCCTATGGCACACTAACCAACACAACATCAATTAGAGCTACTCATCTCTATGCGAGCATGGGCACATGGCATGCAGGTATTGATTAGTTAGGGAGAATACATTAGCTTGCCAGAGACACCTTGTCTAGGATGGGAGGGCTGGGCCCAGAATAATGAGCTTGTGGCCACATTTCAGTGCTGAACAGCAGGATGAATGGCCATATTGTCTAATGTGTAACATCTGCCACGGCTTTGCCATACAAAGGAAAGTAGATTAAGGAGCAAAGACGTGATTTTAATCAGGCAAGTAGATATTCAGTATTGTAACAGCCATTGCCATATTGAATAAAGCAGCTAAGCAAACTGTTTCTGCAAGGTTGAAAAGTGCTAAATACATTTGCTACAGCAGTGCTAAAAAATGGCAACAAAATCGAGTGAATCTTTTTGAATCTATTATCAGGGCAGACAACAACCCCCCCACCCCACCCACCCCCCGCTCGAAATAATGGTTCTACCAGAGGGGGGTCTAATTGTCCTCAACATCCCAGTGAGATGGCTTCAGTGCACACACTCCGGTTCGTGCGCCTCACGGACACCGTGCACGACCAGTGGGCGCGCGCCGCGCACGTGTGTGCCTTCACAGAAAGCGAGACGAATAAAAAAAAAATCCCATTTCTATTACGGTTGGTGACTTTGATTATCACAGAGTTGTGTTGCAGCCTAAAGTCACTCAATTATTACAACCCTTGGGCCTATTACCTTAATATAAAATGGAAGCATTTTAAGAGAAAGCATATAGCTTTTTAATTTTTCTCCATTTGAGACTATTAAGTGAGTAATAAATCAGACATATTACTATCATTTCAGCTGGTGGCTAATTAAAGGGGTATTGAGATTGAGAGTGAATATTCCTAACTGGTTCCACTTCAATCTAAATTTAATATTAGAAGATTGCAGTACGTGTGCCAGAGAGCAATAAGAGAACGAACAAAGGGAGGTCCCAATACAACAGTAGAATAACCGGGTTTATTCTTTGTAACGCCGTGCCGGAGGGACATAAACGCTGCATCCCTTACGTACCGGAGAAAAGCCTGTCGGCAGCTTCCAGACAACCTGCGGCTGATAGGATCTGCATTGTGCAGACAGTGGACGAGGTACGACACCAGGTAGTTAACCTTTAAATGGCCTAATTAAAGCACGTAGCTATTATGTGATCAATAAATGAACAGATGCGTCTCTCTGCAGCTCTCTGCAACAGGTTGCAACAGCCGAGCAGGGTGTCAGTCTCTGTACTGCAGTGTACAGTATTTTTGTGATAGAAAGTGAAAGTGAAAGACAAATACAGAGGTACAGTGGTGCCACAGTCTTTTCCAAGCAGGAAGAGCAGTGTACAATATCATACACTTTAAAGCAATTATGTGTACCAATGTAGCCAACAGGTACATTAATAATATTTAACTTCGGAACAATTTGAAGACTTGCTTTATGCAAGACTTTATTGACATCTCCCGCAGGTGTAACGGCATATGCCATTACAGGTACCTGCAATTAGCTTTACACTGCCCACAATCACTCTCACACGCTGCTGCATAACAGTCAAACTCAACCACAACTCAACCAACTGATGCTAGCTAGTGTACTGACAGTACACTGGCTAGCTTCACACCGCTCAGTGCTGGGAAAACATCTTCGCAATCTGTCAGTACCACGTTCGGTTTTGTTAAATACAGAACAAGAGCTATAGGCCTACCTATCTTTTACAGTGATACGGTTATTTTAATATATCCATAGGCCACAAATCACTTACAACAACCAACCGCAGAAAACCCTGTATGTAGGTTATAGCCTACATACAGGGTGTCTCCCGATTGGTCAGTCTCTGTCTATGCTTTTACTTCCTGCTCTCTGCCCCCCACCAGAGAACACAAATTGCAACGGGTTCGAATTAGGAAGCAAGATGCTCCATTTGTATGCTGGCACAATGTCAACACAAAGATTGGCTTTATCTTTTCTATAAGTGTTGTGTTTGTAACAACTACATATTAAACACAGACTCTGAGTTCAAGTGTAGGCCTACTGTTTTTCTTTATTTACTTTATCTTTATGTAGCTACAAATGCATATAATTAGGCTACCAATCAGATATCTATAGAACACAGGGGGTAGCCTATAGCAAAGAAAATAGGTCCATACACTGCAGCAACAAGCATTACCTCCTGCATGAAGGTACAAATTCCCTGCAGTGTGTAAATTTGCTGTGCTGTGGCTGTGGTTTATGAATCTGCCAAACGGAACTATGGCAACAACCATCCACAGTGTATTGGGGTGAAAATGAAAACCCATAGGCTACCAACACAAAATACTGGCTTGTGGTGAAATTAAAGCAGGAACAATTTGTTCTTCATTGTCAGTTTCTCCGTTTTTTCTAACGGGGGCCTTTTTTAGAGTCTGTCACTTGGGAGAGCAAAGGTGCTAGGCTATTATACGGTTTAGAAAACAAATTGATTTAACTTCACGCTACGTGTCTTCAAGACTGGAAAGCATATCGCCAAGATGTAAAAACCGCTCAAAACAAACAATTTTATCCCTCACTGCCGCCAAACTGGATGTGGATCCTCTCGACTCTCTACAGTCATTAGGGCTGAGTGTATGCAGTCTTACACGAGCGTTGAGCAGTGAACGCCGCTGGTTTGGGGCTGATTATATTGTGTGCGATGTGTGCGTCTGCACCGGTCTGCTCTGTATTCACAACCGACTGGTTTCACGCTGTCATGCTCCCAGTGTGCTTCCGATGCGTTCAGATTTCTTATGTTCTCATTGTCTACGAAATAATCAATTACGGCCGTATTTCAGCGTTGTTTTTCGGGGCGGGTGCGGCGCAGCCCTCCTCCCGTGTATCTGCTCATGAATGATAATGATTAAATCATTCCTCACTCGGGCCTGCTTAATGTCAGACAATAACCCCATCTTCATAAAGCACGGATGTCACCTACCCGCGTGTGTATAAAGCACGCCTGTCGCCCGGTTTGACAGTAGGCTGTTGAAGGCCATCAAGCCGTCTTGATGGCATCAAATCAGGAATAAGTGACATTAATGGTTTTCATAAATATTTCTGGTTGGTTACGTGGTTTGTTTCTACCTGGTCAGTTTTTAATCACCAGGGAAATTGAGCTCTGCTCCACGCTGACTTGGATGATAATATCAATATTTTAATGGTGGACTTAATGGGCTAATCTTAATGAAATTCAGAGAAATCTGCATCATGTTCATGAACTGATAAAACTTTTACATTAGAACACATTAACTGTTTCATCAGGAACACTTTAAAGCCAGGAGGACACCCTTATTATTTCTTATTTTTTACATTTCATAACAATATGTTGTTTGTGACATGATGACTATGTAATCAGGCTAGTATAGTCCACATAAAATTGACCTACACGCATCTCAAATGACACCAAGAACATGGGAAAAAGAGGCAATGAGGAAGAAAGATATTCACTGTTCTGTGTCTGACTCACCTCTGGCTTATATGAGAGTTGGCTATTTCAGTGCAGAGCAGTTACAGTAGCCTACTGTAACTGCTTCAATATATTTGGACAGAGGTGCCTGGATGACAGAGTCTGTAAAATTCGAAAAGTCTAAATTAAACCTTGATAGCCCTTACAAAACCATATATAATGTTTTATGTGTTACATTAAGAATAAACCCTGTTTTGCTTCGCTCGTTTATGGAACAATCGCTCGTTCTCCTCCTTTACTCAACGGAACACTGCCACAGCAGGCTGGGTCGCAGCACCCTTTTACAATGACCAATTATATATTTTTCAACAGCCTTCTATGCCCAGGTGTAGCGCGAAAGTCAGCAGGGGTTGTAGCCAATTCAGGGGTCCGTCCACTGACCAAGGTTCTAATCCACCTTCCAACAGAAGGTGGATTAGAAGACCACTCTATAAATCACTCATTAACTGGTCCGGACCACTAGCTTCGACGCCCCTAGTGGTAGTAACCAGTGATCCGTGCTAGCGACCATGGTCAGAGGACGGACACCTGAATTGGCTACAACCCCCTCTCGAGAAAGTTTCAGACAATTTAGGCAGAGTTTAAAGACAATAACATCTTAATAATAATATCTTGTCTTGGATACGACCTATGTTGAGCCCAGCTCTCTCGTTTTTGTAGGCTTTAGTGTCGGGAACAACCGTAGCCTAATGAGATACAAAATCAATGGAGATTCGCCGTGTATGCATAGCATATTATTTAACGGACTGGTCGGTAGCCTACAATAAACTTTTTTTCTGACAGCGCGCATGGCGAGTGGTTAATGCAGTCATTTGCACGTGTCAACAAAATTAATAATTCATGACTGGAAAATTCCACAAGTGGCTTCCCAAACAAATAAGCCAGCTCCACAGACCTAGAAATATCACTTGGGGGAAAAAATCAGCATTGTCTTATGCAAGTCATATTGATTGCATCGCCACATCCCATCTGCCCATCGCGTCATATCGATTGACTGCCTGACGAGGTGCTCTGATTGGAGCAAAAGTTGTCCGCCCGACAGCCAAGGAGCACCGCTCTCCTTGTCTCCGCCAGTTGTGTTATGTGAGCGTTGGCGAAACGTACTACCCCCCTCATACATCTGCGCGGATCTGGTCGGTTGCTATTTAAAAACGCGAGTAGCGAGCGCCGATTCGCCACTTCGTCTTTGCGCATTTGGACATGGACGCGGGCGCGCCGCGTCTCTCTGCTCGCCGGCGCGGAAAGCCCGCCGCGCTCCGCGGCGCATAAAGCTGCCCGCATGAACCGCCGTCCCCCCGGCTCCACCGACGTGCAATGGCTTAACCGCAGAGACATGGGCATCCGCGCGGAGGAAAGCGTCAGCTTGTGCCAGCGGGCGCTCCAGATCGTTACCGAACTTTGTCTCGCGGGACACGTAGACCGGGAGAAATGTTCGGATATATTTCCCCTGGAGAGCAACTTACCAGGTAAAGGAACCGCAGGTAAATAGGACACACTGTTTTCTTTATTACTATGAATGTTATATCTATATACATTATCATATTACAATGGGTTTTATGTGCTTACAGTAAGAGGAGCGTTTGCAGAATGCTGAATAGAAGCAGTCAACAGGTTGTTAGAAACTTTTCTCCTTTTTCATTTCTATCACCCTAACGCGAGTTTAAACGAGGTAAATAACGCTAAAGTGTTCAGCAGGCGGCTTCTTCCTATCAGCTCTCACTGCCTCCTGCTTCGGTCTGTGGTGCAACAGGTGGCGGTATGAATGATGCAGACGTATTGCCTTTCTTCTGCTCGTGTACTCGTGTTTCAAATTTTCACCCTTTGTGCTTTAAATATTATGTCTTTTCGAAATAAAAAGCCTGAAAAAATAGTCATGTTTAGTTTTTTTTATTCAGCGTAGCCCCTAATCAAAATGTGATAATACTAACGGTGTAAGGTATGTGCTTAAATGCAAACAGGAAGTGTCATGTTGGCACTAACTGTCCCTTTCTCCTGTGTTTGTGATCGGTGGCTCGCTGCTGTAGCTCTGTCACCTTCCTACCGCACTGTAGGAATTTTACGTGACGCCCTGCCTCTACTGCAGATGCTTCCTGCTTTCTTACCTTCTCTCCTCTTTCTCTCTTGCATGTCTGTCTGCGTCACTTTGTCCCCGTCCCGCTGGACCGTGTCTCTGTCCCTGTCCTTTTCCACGCCTGTCTCCCCTGGTTACTGCTAGACATCTCTATAAGTCTGCTAGCGGTGGTGGTGGGTTTCTGTGGCCTGGCCCTGTTGGCAGTGTCTCTCTTTGTGTTTTGGAAGCTGTGCTGGCCCATCTGGCGGAGCAAGGCTCTCTCCAGCCACGCCGAAAATGGCCTCCGCGTCGGCCTCCCCGAGGCGCCCCCGCCCCCGCCCCGCCCCGCCGCAGAGACCCCCGCCGAGGTGTCGGAGACAGAGAAGAAGCACCCCCCGCCCCAGGCCCCGGCGCCTCCCCAACCCCCGCCGGAGGTGAAGGTGAACGGGCGGAGCACGGTGAAGCTGCTGGAGGCGGCCATGAAGATCAGCCAGACGTCTCCGGACATCCCCGCCGAGGTGCGGACCGCCCTGAGGCAGACGCTCAGCCAGCAGGTCAAGATCCAGCGGCAGACCACCGAGCCCACCACCTCCTCCAGGTAAGACCCACCTGAGCTCATGCCATTCCTTTACCCTCCTATGACACGCCCCCCTTGAGCACGCGCACGTTGTGAAGACGACGTCGCGCTAACAACGTCGCGCTAACGCCCATGGCGCTCATCAACAGGCGGGGGTCACAAGGTCGTTTACTCGTGAAAGCGAAGGTCGTTTTGGTCAACTTAGGCCTTTGGTTTTGGGACTCACAGACGCACATTCTCACGTCGCATCGCATCGCATCAGTATAACAGTACCCGTCCACGTTCTCAACAAATTACAAGGTAGAGGGAGAGCAAACAGCTCCCCACTGCCCCTCCTCTGGCTATGAGAGAGCATGGCGCTCGGATGACATGGGCTACAGCAGACCCTGCGACGACAACACTACTAGTTACGTAACACGGGAGCTGTCACAGACCATTTGTGACATCATGGTCGTTGGCCGGTGGCCGGCGGCAGCTCTGGCACATGTCATGCGACGCGTCAGGGTTCGGCCAACGACCTTGAGGTGACGTGTGGCGCGTCAGCCGCAGGGGGGTCTCCGTCCTGGCGTCGGACCCTATAATCACTCCGGGCCCCGTGCTCAGTGCTGCCATGGCAACGGTGAGAAGCAACCCCCGGTAATTAAACAATCAGGCCTGGCTTCTCTTTTGTGTTGTACAAGTGTGTTTAAAGCGGAGCAGCCATAATTAGTGTTGCTGCGAGGTAGGAACTGTCAGGCCGGGAGCTCGGGGTCTAGTGAGACGCACTAAGCAGCTGCGCCCGACCTCTCTCCCAGGGAGCCTCTGACACTGTTTGCCATTGTCCTCATTAGGCACGGCGACGCCAATGTATTGACCTGCAGGTCCTTTATTGATCACACTCCATCTAAGGACACCCACAGCTATCTTCTCTGATATTGCACAACATCTTCAGCCACGGAGCAGGATCTCCTTTTTAAGGAAGACCGGAGATTAATGATTTCACATTATCTTGTAATCAGAACATCTAGGAAATCGAACAACAGACAGTACCATTTTATAGGGCAAGGATGAAATGGTACAATTATCCTGTCAGTACAATTGTACACATTTATAAATATTACCCTCAGTATTTCAGAAAGGTTTGGAATGAGGACATTTTCCTTTCCGTCGTGTGTTTTTCCTCAGCCGAATCGTCCCGTTTAATTTCTTTATCGTAACCTTTCTCCGTTTCCTGCAATCTGTCATTTGTGGCACGGCTGTCAGTTCGTTCTGTTGGTCTTCAATAAAGGGGCCCGTTGCTAGGTGACAATACTAATGTGTAAAATACAGCCATGATTTTCTAAAAGGGCTGAACTACCTTAGTTAACATGAGCTGGCCCAGTAACCTGTAGGCCTACTTTGTTATATTGTAGCGTGCTTGTTCTCAAAATCAAAACCTCTGTGCTTTTGGGAAAATGCAAGGTTCCCTTTTAAATACTAACAAAACATGAGGTTTTATTGGGTAGGACAACTGTCCACAACTGACACCTTTTTTATAACTAGTTTGTTTGCAGTTTGCTGTCCTCAGCAAAGAGCAGTTGGCGGCCAAACATGACGAAGACTTCACATGACAACATTAGTAATATTCTAGATGTAGTTCATTCTAGACAAACCAGAGACATCATGAGTGCATGGGACCAGGAAATCCCTGTGTGCGTGCTGAAGTCACCAACTCTAGGCGTCCATAACGGTCACAGCTAACTACCGTGGACGTTAAGACACCACCCTGTCCTTTTACAACAGGCACAATTCCTTCCGGCGCCACCTGCCCCGTCAGATGAACGTCACCAGCGTGGATTTCACCATGGACACGCTTCCCATCCGCCAGTCTTCCACGGTGAGCATCGGCCGCATAAAGCCCGAACTCTACAAACAGAAGTCGGTGGACTCCGAGGACGGGGGCAAGGAGCCGGCGGAGACGTGCGGCAAGCTGAGCTTCTCCCTGCGCTATGACTACGAGGAGCAGTCCCTGGTGGTGAAGATCCTGAAGGCCCTGGAGCTCCCGGCTAAGGATTTCACAGGGACGTCCGACCCCTATGTGAAGATCTACCTGCTGCCGGAGCGGAAGAAGAAGTTCCAGACCTGCGTGCACCGGAAGAACCTCAACCCCACGTTCGACGAGACCTTCCGCTTCCCGGTGGCCTACGACGAGCTGTGCAACCGCAAGCTCCACCTGAGCGTCTTCGACTTCGACCGCTTCACCAGCCACGACATGATCGGCGAGGTGGTGGTCGACAACCTCTTCGAGCTCTCTGACCTCTCCAGGGAGGCGGTGGTGTGGAAGGACATCCATGTCGCCACCACGGTGAGTAGGCGGGAGAATATTAACTAGCAGCTAATTTCATTGCATGAAAAACTCGCTGATTGCTACTTTGTAGGGACAATCGCACAATTTGCGTCATTGTGTTTCTAGCACTCCCAAAACTAGGGACTATTAGGCACTGGAGCAAGAGGGGGGTCGGGGGGCAGGTAGTGGGCGAGCAAATGCTCGCTTCTCCACTGAGCAGACAGCAGAGGTCTCGAAGAGAGGTTTGAGTGGCGATGGACAGGTGGCTTAATTTCTTCTCCAAATGTTAGTGCCTCTAATCTACACCATTGTTTTATTGTACACATTTGTAAGTAGCTAGGCAACGTGGAGCTCACCAGGCACGCTTTCAGGTGAGGGAGGGGTTGGGCGCATTCCTGTGTTTGAAACCAAAACAACATTGTTTCTGTAACATCCGCAGCAATTATCCTGATTGTCCCTTTAGGTACAGTATACTCATTTTGACCATTTGCATAATGCGTCTAAAGCAGTGTTCACAAACAATAGGGAAAATGAGTATACACTACGTGTCCATGTGCATACAGTAAATGGTTTTGTTTTGACGATTACTTTGTCATTGGTGTTGAGATCTGTGAAAGGTTTCGATTAGATTCACAGCGCTCTATTGTTTGTATTGTACTGAGATAAGAATTGGATAATGGTCTCTGAAGCCAGCACAATTTCTCCTTTCAAATTCCCTCTTATCTGCAATAATCCACTTTCTAGTTTGTTAAACAGATGTTAGAATCATTCTAAAATACAATTAAAATCGAGACTGCATACCTTACCGTTTGCACGCCAGCAGGACATCGTATTGCTCTGTAGTGGGAGCAAACACACAGTTAGTTAATTTACTTTCTGGGCCCATTATTTTTTACACTCTGACTGAGCAGAACCTAGAAGTGCCAACCAGTTTTCCTCTAGCTGCTGTCAAAATGTCCCATTTAAGATGAATGTACAAATTCTTTTCATGTGCAGGAGAGCGTAGACCTCGGGGAGATCATGTACTCGCTGTGCTACCTGCCCACAGCGGGCAGGATGACCATGACTGTCATCAAATGCCGGAACCTCAAAGCTATGGACATCACTGGCTCCTCAGGTAACCAAAGAACTGGGACAAAAAGGGCTTTCCACAGGCCCCTCGGGGTCCTCTGAGTTACAGATACAGGAAGCCTGCCGACAGCTTTAGGGCAGTAGAGTCTACTGGTCGGGGTGTCTCAGCTAGAAGGGGGTAGGATAGTCTACTGGTCAGGGTGTCTCAGCTAGAAGGGGGCAGGATAGCCCCAGAGTTTACCTACCTGTAAGCATCCTTGAACAAGATGCCTAACCCCTGCCTGCTCCATGTAATAGCACCATGTAATTGCAAGTTGCTTTGGATAAAAGCATCTGCTAAATGACCTAATTGTAATTAGGTAAAACACTAGGGGCAGCATAGTCGACTCCCAGGCAGAAGGTCGTGGATTCGAGCCCCAGAGTTGGCCTACCTGTAAGCATCCTTGAGCAAGATGCCTACTAATATAATTAACAAATATTTTCTCTATGGGAGTGAAATTGCCTTCTGCTCTGCACCATAATAAATAAAAAATAAATCACTGCTTCATTGAAAGCTCTGTCAAAACATCTCATGCATTTCATAAAGCCAGTCGGGAACTGCGGCTGGTCTCCCCTCCATAGATGTATTGCACCTCATATCTCCTTCAAGGCTAAAATGAAGTTTGGTCTATTACCTGAATATTGCAGGGGTAACTGAGGTAGCCCTATAAACCATTCGACTATCCGTCTTTTATCCATGTGATGGAAGATTCCTATTGATACCCTCAGCTGTTATGCTTAAGCTTTATCTTAAATGTATGATGAGAATACAAACATTTTTAAATCCAATATGTACATATTGCTACCGCGCATGTACATGAGGTATTAGTGATACTTTACCCTTAATTTCTTCCACAACATTCTAAACGTAATCAAAATGTATCGTTGTTCAAACCGTTCCAAACGTTTCCAGGCCATATGTTGTGGCCAGGGCATCCCTGCCGTAGGACACCTCTGACTGTCGGCCCTCTCTTAGACCCCTATGTGAAAGTGTCCTTGATGTGCGACGGACGGAGGCTAAAGAAGCGGAAAACAACCACGAAGAAGAGCACGCTGAACCCCGTCTACAACGAGGCCATCATCTTCGACATCCCCCCGGAGAACGTGGAGCAAGTCAGCCTCAACATCGTGGTGATGGACTACGACCGGTGAGCGCCGCGCCGCCCATGTGTTACTGTCTTGACCCCACAACCCCGGAGAAGCACCGCTTCACAGATCGCCAGTCTATCGTTGTAACGAACTGGCTCGTGGTTTGGCAGTTCGTTGGGAGTTGGGAGGCCGCACACGACTAAATGAATAGATAACATGAATAGAGTGGAAGGGATGTGACATCGTCAAGGTAGTCAAGCTGTCTTTATCTTCTGTCTCTATTCTTTAAAAAATAAAAAATAAAAACAGAATAAATGTAAAAAGTCCTTCTCTTTCCTGCTCTGCTAGGATCAGCTCTTAGAAGATTAATCTCTCTGCTTGTATTTAGGCTGTTAGCAATTATTCGAGGACTGAATTACAGTATATGTTGATAGGTAATGTATGTTGTGACATGTAAGTTAGCCCTGATGACAAGATACTGTCATTATTCTAACAGAATGTTGTTTGTTATGATAACTGGTGTATGACCTATTGACTAATGTACTGATTGTAAGTCGCTTTGGACAAAAGCGTCGGCTAAATGCTGTACATGTAAATCGTTTTTTGTGGTGTGTGTGTGTGTGTGTGTGTGCGTGCACGCCAACAGAGTCGGACACAATGAGGTAATTGGCGTGTGTCGCACGGGGCCAGACGCGGAGGGTCTCGGACGAGGCCACTGGAATGAAATGTTGGCCTACCCACGCAAGCCCATCACCCACTGGCACACCCTGGCAGAGGTAGGTGTTCCCCCCGGTCCTATCACCATGTGAATCAGGCTCTCTGTAGAACCTCTCTGTAGAACATTATGGACGCTCTTACCATTTATAGCTGCATCACAGTTATAGTTGTAAAGTTACAGTTACAGTTGTAAAGTCCGACTCCAACAGGTAACCTGTTGTTGCAAGCAGACATGGAAAATATTAGTGTCTGGACTTTAAAAAATAAAAACAATGTCATGAAATCAAGGATGCTACATGCTGAGGGTGTGGTTGTATAAAAGATGGCTTATAAAATGTCATAGATAAACAGATACTGTATATGCTCCGTATACATTAGAAATGAGCAATATGCATAACCCCTATCTGTTCCCAAAATACATGTACATACTCTAACCCTACCTGCTCCTAAATGCTAGTACTTACTGTAACCCTACCTGCTGCTACATACTAGCTGTAGCATGAACAATGCTCACACACACAGGGCAGTTGGGCAGACCGAGTTTGACCCGTTTATTGACAATGTTTGTACAGTCGGATAGGTTTTAGCGTTCGCGGAAGGTTTGACGCTCCTTCCGTGTTCGTGGTCTCCTGCCGCTCTGCTCTCCTGGTCTGCCTTTTCTTGGGAGACAGGTGATTAACAAATGACACACACCTGTTCCCAATCCCCATGTCCCATGAACCACGCCCCCAACACCCTCTGGTAAATACTAGTACTTACTGTAACTCTACCTGCCCCTAAATACTGGTACAAACTGTAACCCTACCCGCTGCTAAATACTAGTACTTTCTGTAACCCTACCCGCTGCTAAATACAGTTCGTACTGTAACCCTACCCGCTCCTAAATACTGGTACTTACTGTAATCCCTACCTGCTCCCAAAATACTTGTATTACTCATACTTGTATTACATACTATACACACTATAAATCTGTCCTAATTGACTGAACTAGTATTTCTTATTTACAGATAAACACCATTTCTATAAGGTTCACATGTTCATTAACATGTTCATAGACGTTTCTTTTTTACTCACAGTGGCCGGGAAGAGCAGCCAGTTTTGAGAGTCAAGGTTCTTGTCCGTCGCCCAAACCCTCTCAGACACCCTGAGGAACCCCGGTAGAGTCAAATGGTACGCCTCAGACCGCAGGTTCGTCTGTCTCTCAATATAATAATCTATGACAATGGAATTACATCTATTATATGTCTTAATTCTTTCTAAGATCAAATTGGTTCTAAAAGGGTGGATTCTTACTTTTCTTCAAGTGCTCTATAGAGCTGCTATGCACAGCACGTATTGTCATTATCTATAATTTGAAGTAATTTCAAAATGAACTTGTACTGTATATTTGCACACCGGTTACTTTTTTATCACTCAAATTAAACTGCATCTCAGTAACATGTATGTTATTTGTGACTGAGAGATGTTACAAATACTGCCAACATTTTACACAACCCAGATGATGTTTTTGTTTAATATAATTTCTCTGTTTTGAAGAATCTTTTTTTCTGGCCCAACAAGGATGCTAAGTCAAGGGCTAAGCAGCTCAATGTGTACTTGGTGAGACAGCACAAGCGTTGAAGTCCACCCCCCGTCCCCCCGTCCATCCACACAGATGTTTTGAGTTAATGTGACTGAAAGACCACCTACAGTATTTCCTAGTTTTGTTGAACCTTTACGCAGGCCAACTGACACATTTTTCTTTTGAGTATATGCATTTGCTCAGCATGGCTTGTAGCACAGCTTGGCATAGATTCAATCCAAGAAGTTGTACTGTATAATCAGTCAGACTATCTAGAAAAACACCTGTGTGGGTGGACGGGGGTTTTCAATTCTACGTTTAGGCTGTAAAAAAAACCATTCAGAAATCAACGCAATTATAGTAATAATATAATTATAATAAATATAATATATAATAATGAACAAATTCTTGAACACAGACCAATTGTAGAAAAAGCATGTAGCAATTCTACAGAGAAACAACCTCTTAAAATAATATGTAAAGTGACAAAAATCACATAATTTACATGTCTCTAAAAGAACTCTTAAACCAAATTGTCAGCCTGATATTGTGGATTTATGTAATTCATACTTAAGTTATTTATTAAACTATGTTCTTAGTCCAAATGATCAATACAAAAACATACTTGATATCAATTTTATGCAAATTAAACATGAAAGGAAACAAAATGAATGTGTGAAGGATGCAGCCGGCAGCGATGGGCCATGGGAATGAGGGAATAAGAGTTCAAGATAATAATGATGATAAAGTTTTAAACACAGGTTAGGTTTTGGCTGATTAGTCTTCAGGGCTGTGTGCGTGTGTACACAAGACCCCGCTTGATTGACACCTCCTATCTATATTCATATTTCGTATCATACTGGTTCTTTTGATTGATTGCTGACCTCTGCAAACTTGCAGCATATCTCCGCCAAACTTGGAGAGTCCAATCAGCCAGATTGACTCAAAACACCTGTGTGGGTCTTTTAAACGTTTCTCCCGCTGCCCTGATGATGCCAAGCGGCTCCTTTCATACGGCGGGCAATTTTACATCGCATTAAGCCATATTAAATCTGATAATGACAAAAGATTGCCCTTTTGTCCGTGCAGGCTAGTTACAAGTTTTTATGCACCTTCAAATTACACTGACTGATCTTAACACATGAGTAATAAGATAATTAAAAAAACATAGCAAATACAGAAGACTATGTACTGTTAACTAACTTGCACATGAGATAATGTTTCCCCCCGCACTGCCCCAATATTAGAAATATGACTATTTTTACTTGTAGCATGCGTGTCTGTATATTTGAATATCTACTTGGAAATTGTAAGCAATGGATAAATTATTTCAATTTATAACTTAATGTTTACATTTATATACACTTGTCAATGGTAATGTTTGTATATATAAAAAAAAAAGAGTTGTCGTAAACTTCTGGAAACAAATATTGCTACGTATTTATATTGTTTTGTGGTAATTTGTACAAAGCAGCCTTGAGTTCTAGTGCATTTTGTAACAGTTGTGAACAATTAGTGCTATTTGAACCCTTTTCCACTCCTCAATTCAAATGTTTTATGTTTGCGAATTTAGAGCTTCTAGCTGGAATCTTTGACATATCGGTTATAATCTATATTCCGCAAAAGAAAACAGCGTCTGCAACTCCTGTCATGAAGTGTACAGTTTGTGATAACTTTTGTAAGAATTTACAGTAAACATTTAAAATATTATTTATGGTATCTGTATTTTAAGTAAATAAAATGAAAAAAATCCACAGTCTGTTTTTGTGTGTATGTTTCTCGGGGAACTATACTGTATCCTATATACAAATAAAGCCATAAATTAATGATACAATCCAGTTAATATTATGACAGATATGACCTAACAGATTCAGTTTTACGTTGTTTTTGGTTGGTTTGCACCTCAGCATCACATATGTTCTAATAGAGCCACTATTAGAACTCCTCCTTCAAGGGGAGGGGCCAGGAAGTAACTTTCAGAACTCAGGGCTGTACAGGTGTGTCACACAGTCACACATTTAGGTGCACTGGGTCATTTACGTGACCCGTAGCTCAGAACCACCTGCTGCGCCGCCGTGCCTGTCACTTTAATTGTGGTTCTGTCAGTCTTGCGGGGCAGCGAGAAGCCATTTGTTCTGCAGCATGCGGCAGCGCGCTGCGGTGTTTGTCACCGGTCCTATTGTAACGCCGTCTCCGCGCTGACAAGAAACCAAAAGGACTATCGCTTTCCTCTCAGCCTGAGAGCAAGGCGCGACTGCAAAATTGCTGATAATAACAGGGTTCAAAAAACACAATGGAATAGTAAAAAGAGAAGAAATGTTTCTACAAAGTTGGAACACATGCTATTCACACAATGAAAGTAGATTAATTGGAAATGGGTTTAAGCATTAGGTTCATAACTTGAAGAGCAAGTTATGAATGGTCCTTTATCAGATCACTGTTTCTGAGTTGATGTCATTTAGTGTTTTGTGACAAAATCCTACCTAAAGTGACAATACACATTTTAGGAAGGGTATTTCTATATGTAATGTACAGTATATTAAAAATACCGTGTGTGTCCATGCACCACAAAGTCCCTCAGTGGAGAGGAACTACAATATTATCAGCAAAACCATTTTGAATGTCCAAGGCCTCGTGTGTTTACAGGGATTCAATTACCCTCACCGTACCATCTTGTAACCAAGGTTACACTGCAGTGGCGGACCGACATCCATCAATGCGTGCTAACCAAAATTAGCACATCACCACCAAACTCACTCAAAGCCTTCTCTGACCAGTGTGACCTACAGGCGTGTTTGAAGGTTGAATCAACGCAGAACATTTTGATCTCCCATTAATTGTAAAAGACAGCCCAACTGCCTTTTGATCCAAAATATGGGGAGCTGGGGACAAAAGCTGTGTTTTGCATTAGTTTCCTTGGTAATGAAAGCCACCAAACGTCACGAGTGCCAAAACCACATTTAGAATCTAGTTGTATCTTCAGTCGGCGCGAGCTAATAGCTGCACGGGCTAATGCATGCAATTAAGGCTTTGTCATTTCCTGAATGGTTATTTGTGCTTGGTATTTAGCACTACTGCTGTATGAAGACTTTGGCAAAGATTGGACAGCCTCATGCAGCCTCAGCGTAGCATCTGCCGGACTAGTGTTGGTATAGTGGAAAACATCTGGCTCTTTGGACGAAGACCTTTAATCAGCCCTTCACAAGCTCTTTCTAGATCAAATGGGCAAAACACATTATCAGGAAAAGTACAATTTGTGTTACGCTGTAAAACTACCATCGTTTTTGGAGAACAGCAAGTCTCTGACTTCCAAGTTTAGAGCTATGGTGCAGGATGACTAAAACATTACCCTTTAACTTAGAAGTGTGTTGTTTTACATACAAACTGGAAGGCCTCACATCAACCAGCTTATACACACACGGGTATTTCAAGGAACATTGCCTGACATCAACCAGCTTATACAAACACGGGCATTTCAAGCAACATATTGTAACATAAACATACACAGTTAAAAAATAGCGTTCCATTACTTCAATGATGTTGGTTTGAACATTTCTTTTTTTTATGTACTATAACTGGCCACTTGCACTGTGTACAGAAGGTCAAAGGTCAACCGATTACCGGCAGTGGAGCAGGACTGGTATCTATTCTGAGGACCATTATACAGTAGGTAAATGATTAAATGCACAGTTATGTAATGCCACTGTCCATTAAAACCTAATGGTTCATTTATGATCCTCTGAATTCCATTAAAATCTCAGGGCCATCTCTGCGATTTGGCCACAGGTACTGTACGCATCATTGATTGTATACTGTAAGGTAGGCACCACATTTTATAGAGATTATAGAAATATCCAAATACCCACTTAACAAAAGTCTAAACAAATACATGTATTCTCATCTATAATGGACAATGAACTCAGACAAAAAATAACACATCCAATTATGTTAATGTTCCCATCTTATATAAAATATTAATTGTATTAATATTAGTATTTATTTAGGCCTATGTATTTACTTTATTTATTCAAGGCATGATTAGGTAACTATTTCATAAGCATGAAATGTGATGATATGTTGTCAGGTTTGTGTGAATGAGTTTTCTCATTCCGTAACCAACATGACAGAAAAAGCCCAGATCCCACTGAATGGTCTACAGCCAGCTCCAAGCCAACAGCTTTCATTCAGCAGCCGTGCCTGTCACTGGCAGAACCAAGATGAAAGGCTGCGAGGCGTGTTTGAAGACAGAGGAAACAGTAAAGCATCGAAGCATGTGCCCAGGGCTGAGACCAAAGGAATCCTCTTTCATTATCCTTCCCCCAACAGTTGATTTGTCTTGACACAAACATGCAGCTTAGGAATAAACACAGCCTGGTAATGCACAATTGGTCCAGTATTGGAACATTTTCAACCTTAAAGCAACAATCTCCAACTTTTCAAACATAAACGTTGTAAACGTCAGCTTCGCTGCTATTTATGAATGCTTGAGGCACTACAGTAATGATTCAGCATGCTGTGCAATCATAAAAGCCTTTCCATTCGAACTTCTTGTTGTTTTTGCGTGATTTGATGTCTGCCTGCAACATTTCTAGGGAAATTTTAAACACCAGAGAGAATAGGCAGAAATTCACAGGCACCCCATTCTGAGGGCTGTTTGGTTTAAAAGTGTAGCCTAATTTATGACCGCTATCACGAAGATACAATAAACTACGTATACATTTGTAGGATTGTTTGTTTTGAATTGTTGTGGGCAGCATTCTCTTATATATGTGTCATTTATGCGGATAACACAAATGTAAAATAAGAAATAGGCTATAGGCTATCAGATTCCTGTAACTGCATGTTGTAGGCCATTTAGAAAAGAAAATAGTCCTACTCACAACATTCACAGAAATTCCCTTTTAAACGCAGCAATCATTCCGTTTTAATGGTTCACCTGTTTTTTTATACAAATTACAGAGATATTACACATACAGTTTATCCGCACAACTGTCAGAGATAAAGACTTTCTAAAGACCTCCCGGTCTCTCATACACCATCGCTCTGCCATGCAGACTTACAGAAAGTCTGAGAACGGTAATTAAAACACGGGGGGTGTTTTTTCCCACACTAAAACAGAACACAAGAGCCTTCGCCGTTGGTCCAAAAAGCACAGCGCCATCGTGAGACAGAAAGACGGGATAATAACAGGTTGGAGCCGGAGAGCAGCTCAATCTCGGCTGCCGCGATTGATTTTTTTTTCCGCTGCGCGTATAGGTGGAGGAGGACTCGTGAATCACCGGAAGACAAGAGGAGAGAGAGAGAGATGAACGCAGTGGGAGATCGTGAGCTTGAATCTAAATGGAGACGTGTATGGCTCATGCTGCAGTGTGGCGATTCACAGCCTGAGTCATTTTGAAATGTCCAAATAAGAGCAGCTGGTCCGCGGCAAGAACATGGCGAGGGTTCCATACAGGGATTGAATGGGAGTGTAGAGGACACCTCTTGCTTGTACAGAATAACACCAATAACATGCTGTGTCAACTCTGTTACAACACTGATGAAAATAATCACAACCAACATGTACTGGCATGAGTGCGTCAGGTTTCTATGAATGAAGCATCCAGACTCCCACGCTGAAGTGATGAGTCATGCTCAGGGTCCCCATCCTCACAATATGACTGTGGGTGTTGCCAGGGTGCTGTTAGGTAATTGACTGGGCTTATATTTAGAATGACTTTGCATTCCATGTCATCAATAGGACACACACGCATGCACACACGCTCAAACACGCATTATCACAGCACCAGAGAATACAACCAATTGCACGCACACATTTCTCAAACAATTGCACTTCGTAAGGTGTGTTTCGCAACAAACCAAAAAGGGGACTCACTTCACCATATTCATTGCATACGTCTTGCCTCCCAGGACAAACAACGAAACATCCTCATCTTCAACCGCATTCACCGCCGGTGTCTGTATTATTAGCTACCCGATAGCACCTCTGAGCGCTAGGCCTATTACCAAGTTTCACTCAAGTGAAGTTGGTCTGGTATTCATGCTCACATATAAACATACAAAGTAGATTGATGGCTGAGAGCCACTCCAAACTGAAACTAACGCTACACTGGAATGCACAGCGAAGGGGCCAGAATGAGCTGTTGATAGTTTGCATGGCGACATCAAGTCTTTATGTGGCTGGGGGGAATATAGGGCTTGTGGACCTGTGGGGGCACAGATTAATGCCCTGTCATATAAGCTGGATCTACTTTATGCCTCTGGCTGGAACCAGGTCCCATCTCAATTTGGGTGCTGGAGATAGGCCCAAACGGCACACTCTCTCAGGGCAGGCTAATTTATCTACACGCCAGAGGCATCCGCAGCGGCATATCTAGAATTTCTACCCTTCTACGTAGCTCTCTCTCTCCCCCCCTTCCCCCCCGCCCCACGCATTCATTCCTATTGACAGGGAGGGGAAGAGAGAGAGCAAGAGAGTGTGTCTGTGTCTGTGTCTGTCTGTGTCTGTGTCTGTGTCTGTGTGTGTGTGTGTGTGTGTGTGTGTGTGTGTGTGTGTGTGCACGCAGAATTAATTACAAGCCAGTACAAGATACAGAGAGACATGACAGAGTAGCTGTTACTTCTTCCTCCCCTCCCCAACTCACCGTTCTTGTTCGGAAGCACAACCGCGGACAGAAGTGCACATGGCTGACGGGAGAGGGGCAGAGAGGAGCGCCAGCCACTCAGCTATGGTATGTATGTGTTGGGGTTGGTTCCAGTTCAAGTCCAGTCCAACATCTTCAATGTTTGTGTAATGCTGATTTCAACCACTAGGGCGATTCCAGACAAAAGAGTCCCTTTAAGGTATGTGCTTTTGAAGGTGCCAAATTTGTAAAATCCAAGCGTCAAACATAATAACCTCAAATGTAGTGATCCCCCACCTTGAAGGAATGATAGCCCCTGACATTTTATCATACTATAGCTACAGTATATATACATGCACCGTGACTGAATGTGCAGCATAAGGACAATAATTTACCTCAAGTCACAAATGGATATTTTCTTGTTTGTTCCTTGGAGGGGAAAAGTACAAATAAAAACATGTTTCACGTATATTAGCGTCTCACAAGCCATAAAATGTTCTCTAATGGTTAATTATAGAGAGGCATTATGTTGTATAATTCTCATTAAAGATTGCCTTCCATTAGAAAGTTGTTAAAAATTAATAGGAAGGCTCATGACAACCTTTCTGTGATATCATGTTGTAAACCAATGTCTCCAGTCACCACGCAGACCCTCAGAGCAACTTCTGTGCCTTCAGCCAAGAATTCACTACCAGTCTTTCTAAATGAGAATCTGAGGCATTGGACAGGAAACGCGCATAAACCTGCGCCTTGTGGCCACACTTACGCACTAATCACTTTGAGTATGTGTTCCTATAAAATAGAATATAAACAAGAAAGTTGGAGATCGTTATTGTTTTGGAAGTAAATCAGTGTGTGGCCTTGTCTATCGCAGGGCATCGCCCGTTGTTTTTTGTCGAACGGACATCAGAGTGCCACATCTATTCACGTCTAAGAGTAGGCTGAACCGTGTGCGGTTAATAGGCTCAAAAATAACAAAACAGCTTCCTAGACCACACGACGAGCAATACAAATACGGCTTGGAAACATTTTACGATCCATTTATAACTGGAATATCTACTATTAACTGTTCCAAAACATCTACGTTACAGAAAATAATAAATAAAAAAGGAAAACAGATCATTAATTTAACACTGAACCATTCTCGATACAGTAACGCCATGCCTAATGTGTGCCCCCTCTTTATTTTATTACCATTCTTTTTATAATATGCAGTTATGATCATATTATGAGTCAAACGTCTTCTTCTAATTATGTCATAGATCATACTTCAAAAAGTCACACACCCGACCCTTTCCCTATGGTAATGGTTTCTTCCAAAGTGTGTGCGTGAGTGGCGAGGGTAGGAAACCACACTGTAGAGGTGGCCTTCCTTCTGTCTCTATGGAAACCTGTTTGCAAACAGCAATGTCTGGAAGGCTTTAATAGATTGTCCGTTATGAGAGCAAATCAAAGGTTAGGCAGCAATGGTTTCCACCTGAGTGGCCGTTTGCACCTCACAAAAAAATTGCCTGCCCTTGTTCTGACAGTTGAGTTTTACTTAGACTTTGATTGAAAATAAATTGAAAATAAAGGGGACCATTCCCTCTGTGTATTGTTGTGGCTGGTCAAGAAATGCATTGTATATAAACTGCTGTGTCTGTATGCCTGGTGTTTTAGATGTCATCAGTTACCAGACATTACATTGAAACATGTTATATATTAAAATTATTTCTTTGAACTATTGTTTGTTATATTCAAAACAACGATATATATAGATTATATGAAAGTACAACTTTTCTGACAATATGAACTAGTATATAGTCAATACTATAAAAGTATTATACAGTATATGCTACTATATGTTAGGACTAGTGGCCCCTCGTGATTATTTAATGTAAAACTGATACATTATCATGCACAATCTTCAATATCATTGTTTAACAAACAATTTAATTACAAAACAGAATATGCAGCACATAACTAAAATACAGCACGCTTCAGCCTGTTTGCCCCCTTGATCCGGGTTCATTAGAACTGGATGCCCTTCAAATACCAGACATCAAACATGCCCAGGAACACTCTGTCACCCCTGGGGGTGGTGGGCTCGCTCTTTTAGTCTACTGTTAACTGTTTCCTGTCCACAATTGTGCGTGTCGGCATTCCTATAGCGCTTAGCTCGGAGAGACTAAATTAGCTTGCTAACAAGTCAGCTGTGTCACACCTGTCAGAGTGCGGTAGCTCAGCTGTTTGACAGAAACACACAACAAACCCGCAACAATTAATGGTGTTTCACAAAGTGTAAAATGTACGCAAAGATTTAAAACAAAAAAACAGCCCCTGTTGCTGTTTTTGTGTCAGGAGGCAAGAAAGAATAATAATTCAAACAGAAACATTTTACGCTGGCAAAACAACACACGCAGCACCAAATATTTAATTGTTTTAATAATGTTCTCAGTCAACATCTTGTGAACACAAACTCCCAGCCAGTGAAACACAAACACTCTCAACCAGGACAAGCTATTAGTATAAAGCAGAAACATGTCATAGCCTCCCTACATCTAGACGCGACCCATAGCCAAATAGTCCAGAGCCAGCGGGCCACGGCCGGGCCGGGTTCTGGCAGCTCACTTCCAGGAGCCAGCCTTGCCTTTGGCCCCGCGGGACGTCTTGGCGGCCTTGTGGCCCCGCTGGTGGTCGCTGACACGGTTGCGCAGGACCTGGATGTCGTACTTCTGCCTCTTCAGCCTCTCCGCCAGGTCGAACTTGTCGGCGTGCAGCTGGTAGAGCCACTGCCAGAGCTCGCGGGCCTTCTCCGCCAGCTTCTCCTGGCTCAGGTGGTCCACGTTGAGGGGCCGGCGGCGCTCCATCAGGGCCTTCTTCTTCTCCTCGCGCGCCGTCAGCTTCTTGCCCTTGCGCTGGTCGGCCTTCTGAATGTAGCCGCCGAACGACTTGCTGGTGAAGACCTTCTTCTTGCGCGCCTCCTCCTCCGTGCGCACCTTGGCCGCCACCTCCTCGCGCCGGGCGCGCTCCTCCGCCTGGCGCGCCTGGCGCTCCCGCTCCCGCTCGGCGCGCTCCCGCTGCTGCTCGGCGCGGTCGGAGCGGCGGCGCTCGATGCGTTGCCGCAGCGCCACCAGCTCCTCCTCCTCCTTCTGGCGGCTGGAGAAGTGCAGCTGGATGAGCGTCTGCAGGTCGCCGAAGTCCTTCTCCAGGCGCTTGCGGTGGAGGTCGTCGAAGTCCACCCGCTCTCCCTCGGGCAGCTTGGGCGGGGCAGTGAGGGGCACGTAGGTGCTCCTGGGACGCCGCTTGCTCTCCCCCTCACCCCCAGGCTCCTGCTCCTCCTCCTCCTCCTCCTCACCGCCATCCGCCGGCTCCTCCTCGCCCCGCATCTCTGGGTCTCTGGTGCCATCTTCCTCCGGATCTTCCTCCTCCTCTTCCTCCTCCTCATTCACCTCCTCTTCCTCCTCCTCCTCATATTCCTCCACGATGGCCTCGGTGTCCGACATGACAAGCGACAGAGAGACAGAGAGAGACAGAGAGAGACAGAGAGAGAGAGAGAGACCAGCCTGGTGTCCTGACAGCAACAGCAGCAGACTGAAGCGCTGGACACTGAGGCTGATGGTTTTTTTTGAAGTGCCCAGCCCCGGGTCATGTGACCGCCCACCCGGCCCAGATTCCCCCCCCCCCGGTCGATGGGGGTTTGGGGGAGGTTGGGAGAGATTTCCAGACAGATGGAGTGGCGTCTATTTTCTCCTTCGGCAGGTCTTGCAAGCCCCTCCGCCCCCCCACCCCACCCCAGAACACTCACCATCATTCCTTTGTAAGGACAAAATGAGTGACTATTTCAGAAACACAACAGATGCTAACTCACACACACACACGCACACACACACACACACACACACACACACACACACACACACACACACACACACACACACAC
>JAODLI010008507.1:0-51163 GCA_027575585.1 Percopsis omiscomaycus | reverse complement strand
TATGCTGTTTTGCTGTTTGTTTTTAAAATAATAAATGCTCCATATTTTTGCTACACCTTGGCTTCTCTGACTGCATTATCCAGCTGCTCAAGGGTCATTCTAACAGGGATCTTTAAAATATATTTCCATATAGGATTAATATGGAAATATACAGTACATAAATTACACTGCAATTTCATGCAATTTCATGCAGTCATCAGCGTGAGTGGAGATTCAGTATCCCTTTAAATGCCTATTGCAAAACTATTCATTAAATAGACTTGCTTGTTCTTGTCAGGAACTGGAACTGGTTTAGAAAGAACTTTATATAAGTGAACCGGTGAATGTGTGCAGGCTGAGGGGATGCTGGTATCAGAAGATGGAATGGAGTCTTGACTGTGTTCCTCTGTGCAATTATGGCGTAGTGGATGTGAGTAACTACAGCTCACACCACACACACTCACAGAGCGGTGCTTTTCAGGGTTTGGGAAATTCCCCTTAGTTCCAGTGAAGGATAATGGCCACAGCATACAAAGACATTTTAAACAATTGTAAGCTTCAAACTTTGTGGCAACAGTTTGGGGAAGGCCCATTCCTATGACTGTTCCCCTGTGCACAAAGCAGGGTCCATAAAGACATGGTTTGATGAGTTTAGTATGGAGGAACTCGAATGGCTTTCACAGAGCCCTGACCGTAACCCCATGGAACACCTTTGGGATGAATTGGAACGCCGATTGCAAGCAATTTCTTCTTGTCCAACATAAGTGCCTGACCTCACTGTCAAGCTGAGCTATAGACCACGCCCTCTTTTGCCTGAGTGTTTGGAGCAGGGGTGGTGCTCAGCTGCTGTCAGCTAATTGGTCATCAGGTGATAAGGATCTGGTAATTAAGGGTAGAATCATTCACAGGATAGCAAGCAGGCTGGAAGGATGTGTGAAGGAACTGAGACACAGGCTGCAGAACTAAAGCTTGTTCGATCAAGGAAGGAGTCGGTGAGCATTTGTTTGTGCAGTGTGACACATTTCCAGAAACACTCTGCAAAAGGGGGACCATAGCTGCAAATGGGGGACCATATTAATGGCCATATAGTGATATGTTAAGATGTAGACAACAGTACATACCGACATTGCGCTTCCTAATACACCTGGCACAGGCATATAAAAGACCAATGTGAATGATGATGGCTAGGATAATGCATAGAATGACAGAGATCCCATGTTGCGCACATGCTGGATTTACTGAAAACAACATATCAGTTTATTGTCAGATTTTGTCATGATGTGCCGTGTAATTAAAATTACACTACTTCCAGTACAGTCTCAAGAGCAGTCATACGCATTGCAGGTTTAATAGGTCTGGCAATTGACTGCATGGTTGAGGTTCACAGGGGCTGTATTAACAGGCAGTTTTTTTGAATTTCCAAATGAATGCAATACGCTTCTGAAAATAAAGAGCTATAAACGTGTACCTTTAAATTTATGTTATACTTTTGCATGCAAAATGTTAACTATATTAAATGACCTCTGAAGGTTAATCAATCATATTGGCTAACTCTATAAGCCAATGTTTAATAAGCCAATATTTCTGTAAATAAACAATGTCAGATGAAAGATCATAACAACAGTCTAGGGACCGTAATGTCAAAATCATTCAAGCATTCAGTGATATCCCCTCACATCTGTCAAAATTCACACATTAACAGATGTGGCTGTCACCTTAAGACCACCGGATTCAAGACATATGTGCGCCACTTTATACACAAACCCACAGACACACATCCACGTCAGTTTTTTTCTGAATGACAAACAAGTTGTACTCTGGTGTTAATTTTTTGCGCTCTCATCACCTCGGTGTTACAGTATGTGCCTACGTTCTGTAGAATTTCCCCTACTGCATGGTGGACGGTTACACCCACATTTGAAAACCTCAAGATTGGGCACGTTGTACTGGGGCTACAACGTCACATGCTGTAGTAAAATCTTTAAACATGAAATATTAAAGTGATAGTAACTTAGGTATTGTACGTAGGTTGAGGCCTCATATTCATGTGAGTTTCTTGAGAGCTTATGAGCTTTAAGATATTGCACTTACAAAAGAAACATTAAAGAATTAATATGTAATATGTAGTCAGTGTAATGGGACATAAATTCAGCTACCTAAAAATGGGTTATTGGAACCAAAATGCAAGTTCTGGACAACTGCAGGAAGGCGTAGGGATTTCCAGTCATTTATTGATTATGCCATAACATATGTTCTCCATCTACTCATTCATTTTTAATGCATGTGAAACAGCATTGCTATTAACGTGTCTTATATAAAATAATATAACTATTAATACATATTTAATACGTAAGGCCAGAAACCTGCATATGAAATGAGCCAAATTAAGTTAAACATGTGCAATGGATGACATATAGTTTAAACTGCAAACTTTTAGAATAGTGACAAAATTTTGATTTGACTAAAACTATGATAGGATTTTGGTTAGTGTATTTCTTTGAAACCACAGTTTGACTTCCTGAATCTCTGTCGCATGCATGCGGTGTATCTTCAACACACTTCAGTTATGAGTTGTGTGTGTAGTGTCTTTGCTGGTGATTTGTTTGTTCCAAGATCACATAACACTGCTTGACGATAGGAAATGGAAAGATTGTGTCATGGAAAATACACAAAGAATAATGCACAAGACGCTAATAATTAATTATATTAATTTTATTATTTATGTATTATCATTTCAACTACCATATTGCATGTACATATCTGCAAACCATTGACAACAAACTGGGATTTGGTACATCAGAGATATAATGTATAACCAGAGATATTTGTTGCCTATTATCTAGAATTATTCTTTCTTTATTATTTTTTATAGTTACAAGAGCTTATCTATATAAAGGACAATTCATGGCAGTCAAATCATCATCAGTATCAATTACTATGACATAAGACTTTGATTTGTACAACATATATCATATATTACCACTGAACAAGTCAAATGTTGACTATTTTTGGGAGGGGTATTCCAATACTGAATACATATACTGCAGTCTACAGTATATTAACAGATACATAACCCATTATAGCACAAACCATTTTCTATGACATTCAGTAGATGGATTGAGTTGTCTTAATCATGGCATCATGGCTCCACTGGAGTAGGTTTGACCAAAGAGGAGCGACTGCTATCTCCACTTTCTTCTACTGGCCTTCGGCACACCGAGCCCTTTTCTAGTGAGAAGAAGGTTGGATTAAGACAACACTGTGCTTAACAGAATATACAATGGCTCTTAAATGAACAGTGAAATCCCTCCTTGCCTCATAACTATTTACATTTCATTTAATTGTGCAAAGTTTTAATTTATACAGGTACTTGAACTTTTGGTAAACCCTCAGGTGACAATACAACTACCCCAATAAAAGTCCATACACTTTAGTTGCACTACGCAATGAACTGGAAATTGTTTCTTAAAAACATACCTAATGTATCTAGAATGCTTGTATTCAACACAAGTGTGTAATATCAGATTTCTATCCTACTCCTATAACGAAATGGAGCTCTATAACATAATGGAGGAGTATACATTTAACAAAGCACACCAGTAATATCTGTATCTTATCTTTCTGATAAATATGACAGGTCCGCCATGAATAGAACAGAATCTATGCATCTGAGATATTACAATATAGAATGAATGAAATTATGTAGGCCTATAAATGTTCTTATTTGGCTGATCAGTGCAGTGAGGTAGTGTTGTAAAGTTTTGCACACATGCACCTACAGTACATTGTGTTGAAACATTGTTTGGTTATAACACATAACATGTAACATAGTATCTTTGCGAGTGTCATAGTTTAAAGAAACATTTACATTTTGTTAAACTTTTACTCTATGGTTTCCTCAAATCTTGAATAAAACACTACAACAAAACTTTCTTACTGATGTGCAACCCATGTTACTGTTAAAATCTTGTAAATATGTATTAACATTCATAAGGCCGACGGGAAGAAGTTTGGTCTTTGGGGCGCGAGGGTAAATGGTTAATGTATTTTTTTGGAAGGAGAAAAGGATATAGTTGAGTGAGTTAAGTATAGGTTACTGTTGGATGATCCGGACATCTAACGGTAGCCTATATTCTGGGTCACAGTTAAATCATCAATATAGGCATCAAAACGAATATGCAAAGAACTCTAACCCCCTAACTCTAGAAATTAACACCCCTTTGTTCAATTGAGAAATCAATATTATAAATTACTTCTGCTCCACTCAACTATATCCTGTACTCCTTCCAAAGAAGATGTTAACCCTTTACCCTCGTGCCCCAACAACCAAACTTCTTACAGCATCTAATATATGATATATATTTACATACTATATATATTAATATGAATGGATATGAAGATATCTATTGACAGTAACATGGGTTAGAGATGTAATACATACAACCAATAGATACAGCGATCAGCTTTGCTGATACAGTAGAAGTATATTTTTGGGAAAACAGAAGTTATTGGAGGTTGAATAAAAGTGCTTCTAGCTGTCATTAAGTGAGACCAAATGATTAATTTGATCCAGAATTGCAACATGTGTTTAGTTTATGTTTAGATAAGGAAGCCATAGAGTTGAGGGCTTAACAAAGGGTAATATTTAGGACCAATTACTACTAACAATTAAAAGTTTTAATTTATCATGAAAAAGCGAGTCAGAAAGTAAAAATGTCTAGGTGTGTGTATGTGAGAGAGGGAGATAGAGACATACTTTGTTCTTTTTTGAGATCATTGTCCTTGATACAAGGAATAATGTTCAGTTTACAGGTCACAGCTGCAAGCACTAGCAGTCCAACAACCATGATGGAAATTATACCTGCAAGTGAAAAACAAGTTTATAAAATGTTTTATTTCATGTCATTCAAGGTTCTCTAAAGAGCATAGCATTTTGTTAGGCTATTTACCAATTTTGTTGTCTGTTTCGAGCGGAAATAAAACCTCCCTGTTTTCTGTAGGGACCACAAGACGTGGAATATATTTTGTTGTTGTAAGTTGAGGTACTTGGGTTAGTGTCTTTGTGTCTGCCAGGTGAGAAGTGACAGGCATGGTGGGTGAAGCCATTATATTTGAGCTTTCATCCAAGTCCTCACAGATGGCGTCCGTACTCTTGGTGCCATTAATCTTAACACCACTTTTACATCTGGAAAGAGCATTAAGACATCTAAACATATAGTACATCTATAGACACAATAATACAGTTAAAAGATAGGTTCAGTATTTTTCAACCCAGACATAAACAGGATGTTTTTTTGTCATACGTAGCACAATAGCTGTAGCATTGAGAAACGTGCAACTTTGCTGGAGCATCTCACCGAGCTTATAATGTAGTTCAATGGACAACTGTTTAAGCCTTCAAAAACAATGAAAGATCCCCTGAAAATGGGGAACTTGTATGCAGTACAGCGAGACATGTCTTTGTACTGTATATAGAAGCTGAATAAAGAAATTTGCAAACAACAACATAGTCTTTTTCGTCATCTTCAACAAGCTGTAAGTTGTGCAACTACTGGGTATTGTGTGTGGAAGTTTCCAAATGTTTGTTTCTCAGTTTTAAAGCTATCAGTGAACTTGTGCTATACTGTAGGTGTGGGTTGAAAAATTCAAAACCAATCCATCAAATACTAGACATACTCAGTCCATTTAACACATTCGGAGTTTATCTTTGCTGTGAAAAATCCATGCTCACATTCATTGCATTGTTTTTCGCCTCCTGGAAAAAAAACGAATTAGTTAATTTAATGATGGAAACTGGCAATTAAATCAAATCTTTACATGCTGTGTGTGATCTATACCTATAGTTTTCAGCCCGTAGCCAACATCACATTTGCAAATGGCGAAGGTGTTATCCCTGGGAACAAATCTTTGAAGGCATCGACATTTGGTGTCGTTAATTTTATTGCAATTTTGTTCGACCACACTGAATTTATCTGAAAACGATATCAGTCAAATATTATTTCTGGCCTCTGCATATTAATAATGTCTATAAATCCAATATATGCAAAATACTCTCATTTGAGTTTTGATGTACATCTGTAATAACATTGGTAAACAGGGTACGATTTAGGAACTGTACCTACAGCGAACCATCCTTTTTTATGAAAACAGTTTTGTCTTGTTTTGCTATATCATGCAGTTCAGTAATATATAATACTATAATGTATAATGGTTTAAAAATAATACATTATGTTGTGGTTATTAGTCAATGGCATTTCCCATTTATAGATTGTTAAGCCACTCTAGATTTAAAAACAAACTATAATTTACCTTTATTGCACTGTGTGCATACATGGCATGTCATGGAATCACTTTCTGTATTCTGGTATTGGTCAGGAGGACATTCTTCACAAATGCCAGTTTCAGCATTCTTCTTTTGACCTGGAACGTAACATATAACATGCAGTAAAGGGACAATGTACCGATGCCCCTTATTTCCTATCATGTAAGATATTCATAACATGCAGGAAGGAAGTGTAGAACATATTTATAGTTACTATAAATGTGTGTGAAAAATAAACTAAAGCAGTATACAAGAAATATTACCTTTTGGACATATGCCATTAGCCTCCAAAACATGTCCATCAAAGATAAAAAGACACATTATGGTTATTAGCCACCTGTGTTTCAGCATCGCCATAGCTGGTAAATGAAGGTTGTGAACTACAGCAGAATATGCAGGTGTTAAACATGACAGGAAATAAACTTTAAAAAACCCTGAAATGGGGAAATCCCGCCTAAGGTATTTCTATGACGTATAACATTGTGATTCATTAAAAGTAAAAACAATCATATCATCATTAATTTTTAAATGTGTACATAAATGAAGGTATATGCCTATTTAACACCATTAACACAAAGGCTACCATAAACACATCTTTTATTTTGAACAAATCCACGTTTTGTTCCGCTACAAATCAGTTTCAAGCCATTCGAAGTGTGTTTGTGATAAAGGCAATGCCATTAGGTAACCTCATTAACTCAGAACAAGACCCCCATGGGGACAGTTAATTGCTGTTGACACCTAAACTACACACCTGGATGCTGATTGGCCAATGGTTCTGTAACCAGCTGACAAACCCATTTGAATTGAGAATTTACAGACTAATATGCAAAGCGAAGAAAATTGTAGAGTTAGAGCATTTAAAATTAGGATGGTTTTACGAGGCTACAATACAACTTCAATAAATTGCCATTTTATTGACATGAAAGAGCTAAGGCAACAGGATAGTTTGACTGAGTTAGCAATAAGGTAGCTTTGTTTTTTACAGTGTGACGGAAGACTTGAAAATGCCTTTAGTTGCAATGACGTGATAAAGGACTGAAATAATAAAAAATACAATAAAGTAGGCTTATAGTCTACTCAAAAGCAAGATGCTGTGCTACCCACTTGCGGCCTACAACACTTTAGGTGATAGGTGCATTGTCTTTATTGAATTTGGACACATTGGTACTCATGCTGCTGTTTCTTTTATTTTTTATTTCTTTAAAATATCATGTTTGTGGTATACCAACATTCAAACTGAGCATGTTGCTATTAATAAAGTGGTGAACGTTAAATTACAAATTGACAGACAAGGGGTGACTAAAGTATCCTCCAGATAAATTTCGTATTTTTTTTAATGACATCATCATAGTCTAGTTTCCGTAATTTTGCAGACAAAACATTTCCCTTGAAAGAAAAACACTCGCTGATTGTGGGTTTGTACAAGATATAATCTAGCATATAGCATATCTTCTGAAAGGATGAATGATGTGCAATTTACCCACAAGCATCTGCCATATTATCTGATTGAGCAAATTCATATATGAATAATATGAATTTGCTCAATCAGATTTTTAACCCTGTAAATATACAGTCACTATATAGTGACTGTATATTTGCAGGGTTAAAAATAGTCTCAATGTTGATGTTTGATAAATCATACAAATTTGAGAGTCAATTATTTTGTTAAACTACATTGTATTCACATTGGGTACACCAAATATCAGATCTTTTAGATTTAATATCTTATAGAGTTTTAGAATCTGTGGCTGATGAGGGAAAATTTGACAGCATCAGTTTTTCTGTGGAAATGAAAGCCTTGTTATGGAAGTAAAAACCGAGAATGCTACCGTTGTCATTAAAGACTCGCAGTTGCAAACAACCAGATGCTTGACTAATCTGCAAGTTACAACCACGCAAACGCTAGATGGCTTCTGGTGAAACCATTCAAAAGAGTGTCAACTGCCATCAGTTCTATTTGCAAATCACAATGAAAAACCAATCAACATGACAATCAACATTACAAAATATAGTGCAGTAAATTTTGAATGTCACGGTTTTGTCTCACCAGGGGTGATGGTCGGACCCGTTTTTTGTCGAAGGAATGAGCGTTACACCGAGGCCTGTACTCCAGAGCGGGATCGATTTGGAGGTGGAGGGTCTGTCATGGTCTGGGGCGGTGAGTCACAGCATCATCGCACTGAACTTGTTGTCATTGCAGGCAATCTGAATGCTGTGCGTTACAGGGAGGACATCCTCAGTCCTCATGTGGTACCCTTCCTGCAGGATCATCCTGACATGACCCTCCAGCATGATAATGCCACCAGCCACACCGCTCGTTCTGTGCATGATTTCCTGCAAGACAGGAATGTCACAGTTCTGCCATGGCCAGCAAAGAGCCCAGATCTCAATCCGATTGAGCATGTCTGGGACCTATTGGATCGGAAAGTGAGGGCTAGGGCCATGCACCCCAGAAATGTCCAGGAACTTGCAGGTGCCTTGGTAGAAGAGTGGGGTAACATCTCACAACAAGACCTGCAAATCTGGTGCAGTCCATGAGAAGGAGATGCACTGCTGTACTTAATGCAGCTGGTGGCCACACCAGATACTGACTGTTACTTTTGATTTTAACCCCCCTTTGTTCAGAGACACATTTTTCCATTTCTGTTAGTCACATGTGTGTGAAACTTAGTTCAGTTTATGTCTTAGTAGTTGAATCTTGTTCATACACATTTTTACACATGCAATGTGAGAGGACATTTCTTTTGTTGCTGAGTTTATTTTGTGGCAGTGAAAGTAAGGAAGATGGGTCTGAAATTGAGGACAATGTGGACGACCCTGATTATGAGGAGGATTCCTCTGAGAGTGAATCCTTTGAGGTTGACCCCCCTAATGTTGACCCCCCTGATGTCTCTCAGTCCCAACCAGAGCCTATTGCCCAGCAGGGACACAGTTACCTCTAAAAATGGGAAACTGTGGTCCCTCTCCCCACCTGAGAGACATGGTAGACTAGGCTTAGAAAATATCATCAAAATGGTTCCTGGTCCCACCCGATGTTCTACCAGCCATGAAACTGACATCAAATCTGCTTTTGAACTTTTCATTTCACCTTCAGTGGAAAAAAATTATAATTGAAATGACAAATATAGAGGGGAGGCGGGTGTAGCCTATGGAGGAGAATGGAAGAATGTGGATGTGACCCTCATTTCACTTTTCTAAAATGTACGTGTGATGTCATCAATAAAATTATATTTTATATGTTCATATATAGCCAATATAATGTTAGTTATTATATAATTCACTTTTTACTATAATAGTTTCCGAAAATTGCAAGCCCAGTTTGATGTTAAAGGAAGTGTTAGAAATGCATATTATTTTTTGTCTTCTGCATTTTAATATCGTATTTAAAAGTCACAAATACCATTTAGCAAAGAAAAACATCAACATTTTGAAAACAAACAAACAGAGTCAATGTAAAGTCAATCTGAACAGAACATGAGGGTTAATAACTACGGGGATATATTCATAGATCTTTTGAGTGATGCAAAATGTTTGAGTGTGCAATGGTAGAATACCATTTCTACCATGGGGTAAGAATAACGTCACTTCAGTTTCAGTAGATTATATTTGTGGGAGTGTGGGCGTGGTTTAGCCTGTCTGTGTGTGGAAGGGAACGTGGGGAGGTGTGGTTCACGGGGCTATGGGACAGGTGTGGGTGGTTTGTTAATCACTTGTCTCCCTTTAACAGTAAGGGCCTACAGCTGTGGGGGGGGAGAAGGCCAGAGGCAGAACCTGGCGGATGACGAGCCACGAGCGTGTTAACGCGCTGTATACCTGTACGCTGATGTATGCAGTATACCAGGCCGTGTAAGTCCTGGCCCCGTGTGTGCAATAAAACCGTGCAAGGCACCGTGAAATTGAGCCATTATCGTGTGGACAGTCGTGTGTATACCACAATATTAGTTTAAATAATTGTGTTCTATTCTAGAACAATAGAATACCATTCCTACCATGGGGTAAGGATAACGTCACTTCAGAATTCTATTCCCAAATGAGTTAATTGAGAGATTAGGGGGAGAGGGCTTCTCTTTACTGTGTGAATGATGTAAAATACCTGACCATTCTTTCTTGATGTTAAAGGTTCAAGTAAGACCTTACCTTGGATCCACATTTACCATACGCTGGAAAAATTGTACCACAAAGGCAGAGTTTAAGTGACAATATAAGAACAGCAGAGAAAACACTTAGATGTAAAAACAAAAACCTGAGGGAAGGGCTGAAGATAGAATTTAAGAAAAGGCACATTTTATAGAAGTCTTTCATTGCATATTGATTACTTACAAACCCATAATCCCCAGCAGTGTTGGAATTAAATTAAAAGATTGGGTCCCAGAAAGTCTAGCGAAATACCCATGGAGGTAAAACTAGAGAATGGTAAATGTAATTCTGTTTTAAAGATTGTATTACAAAAGTGGGAAAAGGACTAATATTTGTTTTCATTTGTTGAGGTTTTTTCGAAAGAAATAACTAGGGTAGCAAATTTACTTCAGTTTTGTCCATTAGTGGAGATATGGGATGGGAGCCTCCAAACATCAGACATAAATGTCACGACTCACTAAAAATATATTTAATTGGGACTTTTCGCATGGTCATTCCAGGGCTAATGAGTTAAAATCCTTATTTTATGCAAATTATTTGTAATTAATTTTCCTGAACGGGTTATTTTGTGATATTCAGGATATCAGGAGCAAAAGGTTTCTTATGTATAGAGAAAACTGGTCTGTTGGTGTATGGTATAAGCAAAAATTATGAATTTATTGTCTCATAAAGAATAGCTACAATGAGGAACGTTATGTGAAGTATATTTGAAACAAAAGACAAAGATCCTTATGTGCACATTCAGGAACATTAACATTAGCCCTATGAGACCAGCAGGTGTAATGCCATTCCAGAAGACGACAGAATCTGTTTGTTGTGTGAACTAGGGTAAATGAGGTTGATTTTTTTGCTTTTCTGTCCTGTTTACGAGGACGTAAAGGATGTACATTTTAGTAAAATGTCCTCCATCTAAGATAATTTCTTTTGGCTGGATGATTATGAAAAACTTGAGAAGTAGTAAAAATTAAATGATCTTTTAATGTTGGATATGAACACAACTTACTTAATGCACAGGCTTCCCCGCTTTCAAGTGAATTTGACTATATCAATTTATTTGACATTACAGAAAATCGCATCACTGCCATTTCTGTATTGTTGACAGGTTATGAATGTTGGAGGTCGTAAGGATTTACAGATATTAGCCTATTTAATATAGCGAATACAGCGAAATTAGTATAAATATTTTTGACCAACAAGGCTTACTCAATACATTTTGTGTGACAGCAATGAAAAATGGTTCTTCTCTTCCACCACTGCGAGCCAGTTAGATAACGGTGTGGATATAAACTGTTTAGAGACATGCCTGAGCCAAGAGAAAAACTGTTAGGGGGCAGCAATTCGCATGCCACCGTTGAGTCACGACAGCTCACTCTGTATCCGACATGTCGAAAAATGGGTCAAAATACGGCATTAGCAATAGAGTTCTATTGATAAGCGAGAAGCTCTCTGACCACCGAGTAAGTTTAAAACATCATATGCATCTATGAGTATTATTCATTTGTCGTTGGAGACCCATTTACTGAAATCTCACATTATATTGCGCCAAAAACAAATAAAAGACAGATTCGTATTTCTTCACTGAAATAAATTACACTAAGCGAAACCGCATTCTAGCATAGCTGCTTCGTCAAATTCAGAGCTCCTGCCTCAGAAAAGCGATGCTGGTGACGGTATTCTGCGCACCGAGGGATCGCCCAGAAACTACGTTTGCCCTCGATGTGTCTCCAGAACTCGAGCTGAGAGACTTTGTAGCGCTCTGTGAACTAGAATCGGGGATCCCGGCAGGGGAAATTCAGGTAATGCTGACAAGGAAGTATACAATAGCCAGTTACAGCGTAAAGGCTAAGCTAGCTTGCTAGCATGAATCGGACTTTTGCTGTTGCGGTGGGATACCTCAACAACAGGTCTACCCTGCCTTGGGTTTTATGCCAATAGCATTTGTCTGGTCACGCCTAAGCAAATAGTCTTCTTATTTGTTGTATGTCTTCGACAAACTAAATATTTGAGTAAACTTTAAAAAATATATTTTTCTCATCATAGATCTTGTATGTAGAGCAGCCCCTCATAGACCTATCTCGTGCCTTGGGCGATTATGGTGTGAAAGATGGAGATGTGGTGGTTCTCAGACAAGCAGACAGAAGACCGCCACCACCTCAGCCTGCCTTCCCAGGTATGAAATGACGTTAAATCTCGTATTTGCTGATTTCACATTTAATCGCCTTAAATCAGAGTTTATATTATACATGCTCAACCATTTTTTCTTTGCGTGCCTAAAGGCTGAAACTGGCGATAATTAAACGAAACAGTAAATTAAGTACCGTATGAATGATAGATGAAACAGTGTTTAAGTGTATATTGGTAGATGTAGTGCTATGTTTTATTCAGACAGGGCTTTATAGATGGATTAGCAGCAAGGATGTTGGGTTTGGAATTGAAACACTTGAAACAAACCCCTCTAGTACAGGCTGAATTGAAAATGTTACACCTTTTAGTTGAAACAAACATGATAAAACTTTTATATTTAAAACTGAAGAAACATAAACAGTGGGCCTAGGAGGAAAGTTGGGGTTCTGGGGTGCTGTAATACAATCGAGGAGTATACGTTTAAATGTGAACCTGTTGTGTTTTGGCCTCATTAACCATTAATAACACTTTACACACCAAATGTTCTGTACAACTACATAACCCCTCTAATTTGATCCTATTTGCTCCATAGGTCTACCCCAAATTGACTTTCGTTCTATCACAGTCCCTGGAACCTCCTCTTCGACCAGTCAACGCGCCCCCCAAAGACAGCAGCCTCAAACTTCACAGCAGCCGCAGCCGCCACAGCAGCTGCCGCAGCAGCAGCAGCGTACTGCAAACCCACCCACGCCAACGGCCTTACATGGTTCTGGCTCCTCTCCGCAGGGGCTGGATGACCCTGCCTTACTTCAGCAAATGCTACTGTCCAATCCACATGAGCTATCTCTACTAAAGGAGCGTAACCCGCCACTCGCTGAGGCCTTGCTGAGTGGAGATCTAGGTAATAGTACAGGAAACTAAGCTGACACTGTATCCTAACTGCCCCCGTTATGTCAAGCAGTGCTTATTATTGAGTATATCCTGACTGCCCACATGGCGTCAATGGCTCAGATGCTGATGTGATACGCTGACTTAGGATGTGTTGTACTTAAATGTTTTGTTTACTCAGAGCGTTTCACCAAAGTTTTGCTGGAGCAACAGCAGGATCGGGCTCGGAGAGAGCAAGAACGGATCAGACTACTGACTGCTGATCCTTTTGATTTGGATGCCCAGGCAAAAATAGAAGAGGACATCAGGTATCAGCCTTAAGTCAAGTTAATTACCTTAAAGGATAAAATAGAACAAGGAAAAGGACAAGGAAAAGAATAGACCACATCATGTATTCTATTTTTAAAATGGTGTAGTATCATGTATTCTATTTTTAAAATGGTGTAGTATCATGTATTCTATTTTTAGTATAGTTATATGTTTCAGATAAATATTAACCTGAATCACACAGGTACTGGTCCATAGATGTTCATATAATCTCAAAAATAATCTTAACTGTGTTATGATCAAAGCAGAGGATCATTGACCAGTTTAAGAGTTAATTATTTACATAACCTTGCCAACATCAGGATAGTCTAGTGGTCTGGGTGTTTGACTCCTAGCCAGAAGGTCATGGGTTCGAGCCCCGGAGTTGCCTATCTGTAAGCATCCTTGAGAAAGAGGTCTAACCCCTCCCTGCTCTTTGAATGGCATTGTTGCGCTCCCAGAATCCAAAAATATATTTTAGAACCGTTTGCGAAAGTGCACCTTTAGCATGAGGGGTAGAGAACAGTGTGATCCTTTTGCTGGAGGAGCATGCACAGTCGGCGTTTAAAACCCAAAAAGTCTTTTGTACAGCTGGTTTCAACCTCAAGATCATACATTTATTTGTGTATCATTGAAATTTAGAACTGCGTGCAAACCTGAAAACGGCAGTTGTTTCGTTCATTATAGTAGCAAACTTTTTATTTTATTTGTGGGTCTTCCAGACAGCACAATGTGGAAGAGAATATGACTATTGCAATGGAGGAGGCCCCAGAAAGCTTTGGACAGGTGGTCATGCTCTACATCAATTGTAAAGTGAATGGGCACCCTGTGAAGGCTTTTGTTGACTCAGGTAATTCACTTTATATCTATTATTCTATTGTGCAAATGTAACCGGTCCAGTCCCGCACCGGACTCGAACCCGGATCCCCGGCGTGCAAAGGCATGATGCACTAGGTCATAATCTCACCATACTGCAATTTGTATGCATTACATAGTGTCTACTATTTGGGGCTCGACAGATACATTTAGCAAAAAAAAAAATGCATTGCACAGACGGATCAATATGTGCTTATATAGAAATACAGATGACAGCTGCTCAGGAAGAAACTTTATGTTGGGTAATGTTTCTCCTACCTTCTTGTTTTTTTGCGGCGTCATGGACACTTGTGTTGTAGGGGCACAAATGACAATAATGAGTCAGGCCTGTGCAGAACGATGTAACATCATGCGCTTAGTGGACCGTCGCTGGGCTGGGATCGCCAAGGGTGTGGGCACCCAGAAGATCATCGGCAGAGTTCATCTGGGTGGGTGTCAGGCTTTTGAGATGCATTTCTTCAAAGAACAACTGGTCCCTCTGCAACACTTGTCAAGCGGATATAACATCAACTGCATCGTATTTAGTGTCTGCATTTTGTTGCTCATGTAGCTCAGGTCCAGATAGAGGGAGACTTTCTGCCTTGTTCCTTCTCTATCCTCGAGGACCAGCCAATGGACATGCTGCTTGGACTGGACATGCTGAAAAGACACCAGGTGCGGGCCTGTCTGTCACATCACATTGGGTCAATTTGTCTGAAATTCTTAAGAAGATCTGGACTCATGATTTGTTGTATATTTCTCCTAGTGTTCCATTGACCTAAAGAAGAGCGTGCTCCTCATTAGCACAACGGGCACGGAAACTTGCTTCCTGCCAGAGGCAGAGCTGCCGGAGTGTGCCCGGCTGGCATACGGGGCAGAGGGACGGGGTGGAGATGTCCGCTCGGATGAAATGGCCGACAGAGAACTGGCAGAAGCACTTCAGAGATCAATACAGGAAAGCGGTAAGGAGTCTCAACCTGTGGCCCCTGTGCTGGTTCCCTCAGTTTTCTGCACATTAGCTTGTTTTTCATTGGACATTTTCAACTTGGCGAGAAATTACATTTGCATGTGCCACCTTGAGCTTTCTTAAGAACTTTCGACAGTCATGTGAATTCCCAATGACTCAATCACGTCATGTCATCACCTCAGCGAATTAAATATTACTTGGGTATTATTTAAAGTAATCTTTAATTAGTGCCTGACAAAGTCAAGCATATGTCATAAAAGACTAATTTATTCTTGGCTAAGAACAAGCTTTGTAGGGAGGATACTAAAGTGACACTCATCGATTATGTCATGGCGCTCCCAAAACCCTGAAAAGTTTTGACTTTGGCTTGTTATAACATGATCGACGAGTGTACCTTTTAATACAGGGCTCTAGACTATTTTTTTGAGAATGTGCAAGTTAAAATTTAAAAAATAAATGCAACACGGTCGTATTGGTGTGCATAATATAATATCGTATAAGTGCATAATGTTCTGGTTGTTTGTATACCTGGCTGGCACATGTACTCCGTTACGAGAGTAGCTACAAGCACAAATTGAACAAGGAATATGTTACAATTCAGAACTTCCTCACAGAAACCGCAATCATAACATGCCACGGCAGGCCAGGATAATAAAAAAAACACACTGGCTTACATGCGCCTACTATGGCTACACAAGTTGGAGTCTTCTGTCGCGACTCACCATTTCAAATCTTCAAATATAATCCCACGGGAATTTAACACTGGCGTTCAAAAAGACAAGACATTGGTGGACTGACTGACTAAATTAATAAATAATCTAGTGACGATTAGAAAATAAATCTCCATGGGAGTGCGGTTTGGTGCCCATCTTTGGCTCAGACTATGTGGTAGGCTCAGTTATTTTGCAAATATCAACCTTTTAGTCACTGTCAATCTTTACATCAATGCAAAACCAGCATATACAAATTTAGTGAACGATTAATCAACATGCAAGGTCATTAGATTAATGTAAAGAAAAGGGTGCCACCTGATCATAAATTGGTGAGACCAACTGAGAACGTTAGTCGCACCAGTGCAACCAGTGGGAAGAATGAGTCTAGAGCCCTATAATAGGTCTCTAATAGCAAAATCAACTAACAAATTGTAGATTTCTGAGGTATGATGACGGGCAATGTGATTACGCCATGACCCTCCCATAGGTCACGGGACATAGCAGGTATCTTGGCTGAACACTTTTCACCAGCTCGTGAAAAGGCTGAAAGTTTGGCGCATGCTCTGTGTGCGAGTGCTAACTCTCTGCGTCCCTTTGCATGACGTGTGTGGTGTGTGCCTTAACCCTGAGCAGGACAGCACTGATGCATATGGAGAGACAGCTGGAGAGGGCCCTACCAACCAGGTACTGGACATCCAAAGAGAGAATGCTAAGTCCATTGCCATTTGCCTTTTTTGTTTTGATTTTAGCTTTTGTTGCCGATTGGTCTGTTGATGTTATTGTTTTGCTTTTACTTTCATTTATTCATTTATCATACAAAATGTATTTACTGTAACAGAAGTACACAAGGAAAGAAATCATACATGGAAGATATTGAGTCACTTCAGTGTACAGAGTACAATCATTTGCTAGCATTTAAAAGTTATATTTGAGAAGCTGGCATGTGCACTATAAAGCATGTTTCATAAGATAGTGGTCCATAAGTGGTTTCTGAAATATTACCATTGTTTAATTCTCCAACGTATTTCTTCCTACAATAGACACTGCAGAAGGACAGACTACCTCACAAATATGCCCTCCCCTACCACCTTTGCCCAGATCCTTGGACCAACTGTCGACATCCACCTCCTCTTCCCAAAGCTCGTCCTCCCTGGACCGCTCCCAGTCTGCCCCAGCCACCATGCAGCTGGTCCCAACAGCCCCAGAAGAGGAGAATGCTTCTATGCCCCCTCAGATTCCTCATCACAGCCTCTGGGTCCCTACCGACTTGAGCTCGACAACGATATCTACACCCCCAGAAGCAGAATGCATACCTAAATGTATTCCTCCAGCAGACGAGGCCGTGAGTGTCGATCCAGAGATCAATCCAGAGATTGATGTACCACTTGTGGACTCGAAGATGGATGCTGAATCAGATAAGATGATGGGCTGCATGCTGTCCCAAATGGAGGAACTTTCCCCCACTCAGCCCATGGATCAGGAAGCGAATGGATTGGACACAGGTGCTCATGGCCAGCAGAGTCCTGATAGGGAAAGAACACACGAACATCTCCACCAACTCTTACCTATCCCACCATCCCTCATCGTGGAGGAGTCTAGTCCCGGTGAGTCCACTTCAGCCGCGGACCCCAACGCCATTGCTGATCCGTACTCCGTGGAGATGGAGTCCCCCACGACCTCCCAGGGGACTGAGAGGGTCCAGCCTGCAGGAGAGCACTGCTCCGGCTCGGATAACATCCCCTCGCTGGCAGCGGCGCTGCTCGAACTCCACGAGCTGCTGGTGTCCAACAGCTGCACTCAGGTGCAGGACCGTAGCGCATCCTGCTCCCCCTCACAGCCCTTCAGGCAGGATGCAGACGGACTCGATGACAGCTCCGATCCCCGCACTTTGGCGCCTGTTGAAAACACCCAGCCTGCCCCCTCTACTGCCCTCACGCCATGTGCTGAACCAAGCGTTGCCAAAGGCAACCAGGCTGGACCCGAGGAGGCACCATCTGAGTGTCTCCACCCTGATCCCTCTGGCCAAGAGGAGCAGCCGGGCGGAGGTGTTCCAGAGACCGCGGAGATGCAAAGACCACCGCTGTTCCCCGACAGCTCCTGTGAGGGGGTGGCAGATGGAGGTGAGCAAGGCGATGCCAGTGATGTCATCATTTCTGAGCCCGCACCAGCAGGCCGCTTTGCTCCTGCCGGGGACCGGGTATTCAGGGAGCCCCCCGAGGGGCAACAGGGGAGAGGGGTTGCAGATGGTAGTGCCTCTGCCATTCCAGATACTCTTGGACAGTCCGAGCAGGTTCTCCAGAGCCCTTTATCCATGGCTGTGGGTTCATCTGGGGAGGTATCCAGCACCTCAGGACACCCTGCTCCTCTGCATCCCTTTACAGAACCATTTCCAGCTGAGCACATCCAGAGGATCCAAGCAGCGGGATTTTCCGCCTGGGAGGCTACCGAGGCACTGGAACAAGCCCACGGCATTGTGGAGCTAGCTCTGTTGGCGCTACTAGCCCGCGGTATCACTGTGCCCACCTAAACTCTCAGAGACAATCACGTGAGAGTCTCCAGCCTCTCTTAGCATCTGTCTTATTTACAGCTTGATCTTATTATGCATCTGTCTCAAATCTTTTTCAGCCACATAATATAGGTATATACCGTCTCTGGTTTTTAGTACTGAGACCACCCAAAAACAAATGTAAGGTCATCTGGTATCACTTTTCTGAATTTAGCCGATATGTGAGGTGTGTTTGCATGCAGATGTGGGTGCCCATCCATTTCCTGGTTTCTTAGGTTTGGTCTTGTAGATTTATTTTTTTTGGTTGCTTTTGTTTCATCCCCTGCACCACTGTTATTGTTGCGTATGTGTAGTTTCCCCATACAAATAATAGAAATGTGGAGAATTACTGTGTAGTTATCTAGTGCAAGGTGGGTCATTCATCTGCTATAGTTGAGGTCACCTGAAATATGGACATTTATAAACCATTACCTCACTGTTAAATAATGTAATTTCGTTTTTATGTCCAGTTCATGTTTAATTTTACCCATATATTTGCAATTTAAAACAATCATTTAATTAGTAGGAACTACTGGTTAATTCGAGATTTAGTTTTGTTTAGTGTCATTTAAAGTACACTCCTGGATTTGTGTCACAGTGCCCACAAGAACCCTAAATTTCCTCCCCAACTCAGTTTATGAATGTGAACTATGAACTATGAATGTGCACAAGGCTGTAAGGGAATGGGTAGAGAATGGTGTAGTGTCTGCCCCCCAGCAATGTTTTTGTTATGCTTCAACCACAATGAGTTCAACCACAATGGGAGTTCCAGACACAAATCAAGGAGTGTCCCTTTAAATAATACATTTGTCTGACAACTAAACATTTACAAAGGGACAGACAAAGCTTGAGCAACTGTTTATTCAGTGATGACAAAATGCCCCATGAGCCAAAAGTGTGCATTTTAAATCTCTAAATGGGCAGCATTTTTCCTTTTTTTTTTTCTTCACTATTTTAGTATGTGTACTACAGACGGGTATCTTTTATGTATCATACTAGGTATCATCCTCTCCTTTTTTTTTTAATCTTTGCAATTTTTAGATTAGTTCTTAGTAGTTCCTGTTCCTGGAGATTTACTGTTCTGTTGTGTCAAATCATTACCATCAATACCTTAAATATCCATAGCCATCTATACAATATACCATTTCTTGCTCTCTGTTTCATCATAAATCATATATATACTTTTTTTTGCAATCTCATTATCTGGGTTATGTATCCAAAATATTCAGGCAGATTGAATTATTTACTTTTATCTTGTACTGAATTTTAAATTGCAAATAAAGTCAAACTAGTCTTTGTATACTCTGTGTATGATGTAGTTGGTTTGGAATGCAGTTTTTAACAGACTTAAGAAACACAGGTGTTTGTGACCTCCATATAAATCAACTATACAAAAAAAAGGTTCAGTGTAAAAGCATCACAATCAACAACAGACACCTCACACTATCCATGAACACTGAATACTATCAAATTCCATTTTCAAAAGGCATGGCTTTTGAAAACACTATCTGTCAGTGGCTGATAAAAATAAACTGATTGTTTGCCCATAAAACGCAGCCGAGCAGAAATCAACCTGAATTCATATCAAACATGTCGTTCAGTTAAATAAGCCCAATGTAGCAAACATTCCGGCTGCATTCAGTACCGGTGTTACGTGAACGTCCGTTTAAAACAGGGAAGATCATTTTGAATTGGATAATTGGATCTGTCAGCGTGGCTGATTAAAAACAAAGCGTGTGTTTCCAGAGTGTTTCTGGCCTGTCACGCCCAAGAAACGCAGCGAACATATTGAGCGAGTTCAAGAACGCAGCGAACGTTTTCGCATGTCGTTTATTTCACCCTTGGTGGCACACCTGCAGTTCATTCTAATTAGCCCATTAGCCAATATACCTGTGTGGTCCTGAGACACATTAGGGATGTTGGCGTAGCTAGGACCAAAACGCAACTGTCCAGTAACAAAGAGTTGTTAATCGTTTCTGTGGTGCATATGCTATAACTTATTGTATATATTATTAAGGGGTGTGATGGCGGAACTTCATTACAAAGAAGTGCAGAATGAAAATGAGAGCAGTGAGTGTGCATCAACACTTTGCTGCTTTGGAATGTACATCTAGTCAACAGCACTATAGGCTATTAGCTAAAATATAACTTAATATTGTCATCCTCTAGGCACATCTCAGGTAACCGGGAGTGAAGGAAACAATGAAAACCCTGATTGTGAAGGCAGTGAATCGCCAGGCCATTGTAGTTGGGATTTTAGGTTTGGAACAAACAATGGCTCTTTTTTATCTAGGCTGCATAAGCACATCTTAAATTGTATGTGCTGTGGTGACTCTCTTTGTGTGTCCTATAGTACTTTTATAGATTTAGGTTCAGCCTTGAGGTGTATGGCTTCATTGCACACACTGGATTTTGGAAGAATGCAATTTCCTGTGCCAAAGCTGTTCTCAGCTCCTGCGCTGGAAGACATGGATGGCATGTCTTCTCCACCAGTTGATCAGCATGAGAACAAAGAAAGGTACAGTGTTTGGGGCCCTGCAAAATGGTCTTGCAGGGTTGCAAGATGAATAATTTCATATTTATTTATAGAATTATTGTAGGTAGATGAATTGGCTTGATATAGGTAGGCTACACACCTCTATTGGGTCATATCACCCCAGAAACCTACAAAGTTTTGTTTGTAACACAACAGTCCACAAAAGTGCTGTGGGGGAGGGGTAGAGAATGGTGTGTGTTGATCAACACAGGGTTTTTTTTTTTTGGGAGGGGTAGTAATGCTGGTTTCACTTCAATCATACAAATCAAGTTTTCTCTAGACTAAAATTGCATAGCAAAAAGACTGTTTGGGGTTATGAGTCAAAGTTTGAAAACCGCTGCACTAATGAGCCTTATACTTGGCCTGCTTGTCCATAATTACAGAGCAGGAGATGTAGTTGAAGCACCGCCTGTATCATTTCAATCAAAGTACATCCATGTTTGTAAGTTTTCTTCTGCTCCCATGGTTATTGCAAACGTGATTGCTAAATGACACCAGGATCAATGCTAATTTGTCTTCTCTAAATCTGCAGTCCCTTTGTATCAGGACTACTGTCTGCATGTGATAAAGGCTGATCTCCAGAGGGTGAATAAGGGTGTTCTATCTGAACTAGTAACCTCAAAGTGCCTACCAGGTCTGCAGTCTCCTCCTAATGCTCATGCCCATGGTGAGGGCACCAACCCTCAACCACACTTTCTAGAGGGGACCCCCTGTTCACCTATACCTCACATTGTCAAGGTGTCACCATCTACCCTCTGGCAAAACCTGGAGGAAGTGAGGGAATGTGGCATTCTGAACTCGCTGAGCACCAGAGAGATTCGCCTTCAGGAGGTGTGTAGTCTTGTAAACTAACTAAACGATGGCACAGATTGAGGGGCGAGGACCATCTTTGGAGTTCCCCCTTAATGTCTTTTGATTGTAGGCCACACTTTGTCAGTTAAGATGCAAACTTAATGATTAGACAGACATGTTATCGTTCAAATTTACTCGGTTTTCAGCAATCTTTTTGGGAATATTACAAATGCCACATAAATTGTGTTCGCTAAAGCCCTTGTAGATAATCCAGTCCAGACTGAATCTAACACCTCAGTTTTGGTAGCTGTATGTTGACAAGATGAAGATGTAGGCTAACATGCCTTCTTTCATTGTCTTTCACTTTTTCACTTCACAAGGCCATGTTTGAGGTCATTGGCTCTGAAGCATCCTACTTGAAGAGCCTTGGAGTTGCTGTTAATCATTTCCATGCTTCCAAGAAATTGGGACAGACTTTGTCTCGAAGGGAGCATCAAATTTTGTTTTCCAACCTTTGTCACGTGACTGCAGCCAGTGAAAAGTAAGATGACGCTTATGGCTATTCATGTTGTTCAACTGATGAATATGGTGTATGCATGCAATTTTTTATTTTTTTTAATATAAATTTGTTTTAAAATAGGTTTCTAATGGACCTGGAAGCTCGACTCGGGGAGTGTCTGTTAATATCTCAGGTTGGGGACATTGTGCTCTACCACTGTCCAACATTTCAGGCTCTGTATGTGCCATATGTGACCAACATGATGTACCAAGAGGCCCTTATCACACAGTTATTGTAGGTGTGCTCTGTACTCTAAATGTTCTGTGTTCCCAAGCGTCTGTTATAAGCCGTAACATGTCACTTCCTGTCGTCTAGTCAGGAAAACAAAGGCTTTGTATTTGCCTTAAAGAAAATTGAGTGTGACCCAGTTTGTCAAAGACAGAGCCTCAAATCCTTCCTTGTCCTGCCGTTTCAGAGAATCACTCGTCTGAAACTCATATTGGAGGTTGGCCCTGAGGAATTTCTCTGAACCACATGTTTTAGCCTTGTAATTTAGTACATGTGGTGTTGTTTTTTACTATTTGGATTTTTACCTTGATTTCAGAACATCCTGAGGCTGACTGAGAAGGACTCTGATACAGTTTTCAATCTCAAAAAATCCATAGAAGCCACTACTAAGGTAGGCCTAAAGTCTCCTAGGGCTCATGTACATTCCTCAATAGTGTAATAGCCCCCCACCCCCCACAGAACCCCAAATTCTACTCGTCTTGTTTGAAACAAAACTGTATACGTCTACCTCAATGGCATCATCTGTCTGTCTCCAATACTGTAAAAACGAAATCTATCCTTCATGCTCTGTTAGGATTGGCTCTTGCAATGTTTAAGATCATTAGCAATTATGCTTAAAGTACTTAATGGTATGTTTGGTAACTATGTCATTATTCTAGCAGAATGTGTTAACTTGTGACTGACCTATTCAGCTATTGACAAATGTACTTTGAATAAAAGCATGCTAAATGCTGCAACACGCTGCAACCCACTAGGGGAATTCTAGCCTCAAATTTAGGCGTTGGTGATTAATCAAACTGTTTGCTCACGTAATACCCACGATGGATTATCACATGCGTTTTTTTTTGTGTCGTTTTTTCGTCAAAGATCATCACAGAATGTGACGAAGGAGTTCAGAAGATGAAACAGATCGAAGAGCTAGTGTACCTAGATTCGCTACTGGATTTTAGCAATGTTAAGGTCTGATGCTTTCTTAAACATGACTGTTTAACCCAAACTGTTTTTATTACAAATGGTTTTAAAATCATCACCCACAATGTCCTCCATGCAGTCAATTCCTCTGATCGCAAGTGGGCGTTTCCTGCTGCACAAGGGACCATTGAAACAGCTATCTCCCAAGGGCGGTCACAATTCAAAGATTTCAATCGTTGATATCTACCTACACCTCTTCAACAATCTTTTGATAATCTCCATAAAAAAGTATTTTACCCTTTTATTTATTTTTTACATTATCCTGGAAACAACGAGATTGTCTATCCTCACCTTTCTGCACGTTCTAACAGGGAACATCGTTTTAGTGTAACAGACCATGCGGAATTTCCTACTCATGTGCACGTTGAACAATTGAAGACGGGGTTTCTGGGTCTGCCCTCAGAATCCTTCCTTCTCCGTCTTTCTCAGAATCACACTAAACCAACTGCCATAATTCTGGCTGCACAATCACGGTAGGAGTTGAAATCCTGTCACCTTAAACTGTTTCTGTCAAATTATTTGTAATGATGTTGGCCTACTTTCACACAGCCCTGTGAAAGAGGCGTGGATGAAGTTGCTGACATCGTGACCTGTGGACCTGTGTTGTGTGACGTTGAATTCCATGTTTAGTTATTGAACTAACAAAATGTGTACATTACAATGTTCTCTGCTTACATTTTACTAGGCACTTCTTAGTAAGAGCTCATTACATTACACATCGATGCAATACAGTAGATTTTATTTTTGAAAATAAACATTTTATGAATAAGTAATGAGATTAAATGAACATTTCATTGACTGTGCAAAGTCCACTTATTTTTTAATTGTAATGCTGTCTTCAAGCACAAGGTTTAATATTCTTTGCACAAATCAAGAGAAGCAAAGATGATACAGGTAGGGGCTGATTGCAAGTGTATCTTCCCCTCTGGCAGTGTAATAACATTAAGATTTACTGGTTGAAAGATTTGATGGTTCAATTGACGTTGCTTCCATTTGCTGTGAGGGGTGGCCCAGCGGGCCGGGCTGCCCCACAGTCTTGGTGCCACAAGTGTGCTGCCAGGCAGTTGAGGAGCAAGGCTACGTCGCCCAGACCCTCGCTGACCTCCCCTCCCGTACAGATCACGGGCATGCTCCACTTCTCTCTGAACGCACCCACCTCTCGTTGTGTCACGTCACTGTGCATGAAGAGGTCAAATCTACATGTCAAGGACAAAACGAACAAACTGCAACGTGGTTGCGATCTGGTTCTGTAATGTTCTACTAAACATGCAGTGAATGCTTTTGTGTTTTAAAGTTTATACTGTCATCTAGTGATGCAGTAGTGCCTGTGTTGAATGGTGACGGCTGCTACACAGCAATCGTCTTTTCAATAAATTGATTTGAATTAAGAATGTTTCTCGTGTTTTTTTTTGTTTTTTTTTCAAAAGGCTTAAAAAGGATACTTTGTTCCAACAACCAGTTTAACAACTCTGTCTGATGGCCCGGACCACCTGGCAATCTGATTGGATAGGTCATCAAACGACGTCCTGTCAGTAAAAGAAAACAGAAAGAGGACTGCGTCCACCAGCTCCTTACAAGACTGAAAACAAACCAAATAATACAGATTACAGACCGCCTAAAGGCTCTTTTAAATTAACACTTTTTGTTTGTTTTGTTGAGACGGTGTTGTAGTTCAAACATACTGGAAGCAAGTGGTCAAATCTACGCAAGGCGTTATCTCCACAGTCCCACAGCTGCAAGCGGAAAAAAAGCACACGACCACTTTCTCTGAGCTTCACTGGCCAGTATACCACTGTTGTCTCCACACCTGTAGGAATAAGTGGTTTCCTTTTATGAAATGCTAAAGGTATGTTATATACAATTATACATGGACTATAGTTCAGCCACAGTGTGTATTTGACTTGCACCAGATGAGATGCTACCTATAATCTAGTTACAATGGACTTTTCATAATGCAAACGCTATTGAGTTGCTGAATTACATTTACAAAGTGACTTACAATGACATGATGCTATTGATATTATTCTGGGGCTCGAACCCATGACCTTCTGGCATGGAGTCCAACACTTGGACCACTAGACTATCCTGCCTCATCACAATAATTATTATTGCTAACATTTACTGAAACCTACTTGAAGTGCTAATGCTATCAAAGCTCCATAGAGGCAGTCTCATTCCAACCTGTTGTTTCATAGTGCACATTAGGACTATTCAGTCCCGCAAGCCGAGCAGCAAGAGCAGTTTTTCCTACTCCGTTTTTCCCAGAGATGAATATCTTATAATTAACTGTGTCTGTAGCGATATGAGGGGGCATCACTGGAGACTCCAGCAGGCCTGCAAAGCAATTTATGAGAGGATCAATATCATTTAAATTTATTGGCAAGAAGAAGCTACATTCTATGTAGCGGATCTGTACTATGGACCCGTATTCTTAACCGTGATGTGGTGCTGTGGTATAAGAGAACGATCACTAAAAAGGTACAATTGTCATACCAAACTTTTTGCGTCTTTTCTTGTGTAGAATTCTGCTAAAGTACTCTTTGCTCTCTCCGCAGCGATGCCAATCGCCCACAACAATGGAGCCAGGATCTAGCGCCTGTGCCATGATGGAAGGGGGGATATCGTGGGTTGGATTTGGTCCTACGTAGATTAACCTAGCATCACATTACGAGGGTATGTTTCCCAAAAATAACGCGAAAAATGCAGAAACTAACCAAACGTTCGTAAACTACAAGTATCTTTTGACGACCATCCTCATGCGTCACTTCCGTTTAGTGCTTGATTTGCTTTGAACGCTAGATGTCGCTGAAGTCCACGTTTCTTGCGTTTAGGATTCAGCCATCACGTGAATACACGTGATATTATGGGGACCCTAGTTTTAGATCTTGTGTATGATTGATTTATTTGATTGTATGATTGTTTATACAGTATATTGTTTTATATGATTGTAATTTTCAAATTGTATTAAAGAGACCTATTTTTGTAGCCCATGCTGGCCTCATTCATTCAGTTGAATACCCTGTGCAATATTGTGCCCTTTCCTGAATTTCCCCCCTTTGGAGTGACATAGTCATTAGTATAGTACTTACATTGGTTAAGATACATTTTATAGAACTTAAGGACCACTTTCAGTTTTTATCCAAAATCTACAGTACATTTACTAAATTGAAAAGAATATGGTCGTTGCTCCTTACGTTCTTACTGACAAGAACCTCATTGGAACATATTGACTAAATTAAACATGTTTTTATGGTCTTGGTATTCACTGTAGGATTTTCCTGTCCTGTAATAATTATTCTCATTCAATGCCAGCTGTTACCTTAAATGTTTAACCATTGTATTATATGCTTTCTTTTAAATCCACATGATATCCACATTTTTTATTTAATAAAACTGTCCTGTACAGGGGCTACAAATATGTAGTTTAACATGAAATATTTATGTCCAGTAGAGAAACCACATTGCTATGGAATTTATCAAAGCTGGGTCATTGTGATACAGTATATTGAAAGGTTGTACAGACATGTGAGATTTCATTTAACTATGGCAAAGTCACTGTGGTTGGTCAAGTCCAGAAGTCACACAAAAAAAAACAGGTGAAGGAAGGAAGTCTGCCACAAGGCAACACTGATTTTATTTAAGCCAGAAAATGCAACACCTTGCAAATATGTGCTATATCAGTGTATTACTTCCCTATACAAATGACATAAATACAAAATAAATATTAAATAATAGTGGAAATTCAGAAATAACACAGGATGTAAACTAAATCTGTAAAACAAATGACTTGTGGAAATGCATTAGTTTTATAGTTGAGGGTACACACAGATTAACCAAATATAAAAAGAAGCATCTGATTCTTTGCCCTGAGCAGAATACTTAAAAGTGTCATCTAACGATATTAACTGTACAGAAACACACAGACTGGCAAATAAAGTGAGTGCTTCAAGTATCCCTGTGGATGAAGGCCTTCGATACTTTAAAGCAGTGGTTCTCAACTGGTCTAACCTCAGGACCCACATTTGTCCTGGGTGACGACCCAAAAACAATTTAATTTCTGAGCCATTATAATTTATTTCACAAAACAATTAGTGCGATCATCCACAGTGTCTATATGCACTGTTCAAAACACCTAAGCACCTTTCAAAATAAAAGTGCACTATCAGAAGTTCGGTAAACTTAAAATAAAAAAGTTAGACTTGAATTAACAAAGCCGAAGCACACGTCCGCGACCCAGTCCACACTTGGTCGGGACCCACTTTGGGTCGGGACCCACCAGTTGAGAAACACTGCTTTAAAGACTTCCAGTACAGCCATGAATAAAAAGCAAAGTAGGCCTTCATCATCTTCTCGCACTCACTTTTTAAGGCTTTCATGAGCTATATTACAAGAATAATCATTATAAAATGTTACATACAGTAGACTTTATTTCTCTCTGCTGTTATAAAGTACTTCAGTATTTTAAATCTCAGTCCTTTCTGAGTGGCTAAGCGGGTCCTCTTCAGTCATGTCACATTCGGGCCAATAAAGGCTTTTTAATGTCAGTTTCACCCGGACCTGCTCTTCCCTCTGTATCTTGGTGAAGTTCCGTGGTCAGCCAGTGCCTTGTAATGGGATGGAATGTCGACGTCACACAGCAAACACACTGAGTGAACTGCTCTGGTCTTTCAGGCCAAGGACGCTGTAAGCTATTCTTTTCATATGGCCCGGCAACCGTACTCCAATGTTCCTGATGTCTCTGAAATGAACCAAAAGAGAAAGCAAAGAGTTAGATGTTGCACTGCTAAGTTGTGAAATGGGATTACTACGATATTCATAAGCCGGTGTTACACAATAAGGATAAAAGAATGGTGTTTCAGAGAAGTGGTTTTCAATTGTTTTGAGTTACGACCCCCAAAAAAAAAATTGTTTGTGGGGGTCGCAAACTATTGTATGAACTTCTTTTCAATAGAATGACATGAAGCATAAAATATATATTCCCGCGACCCCTTGGTGGGATCCTGAGCCACACTTTGAACACCTCTGTTTCAGAGGGCAGGGTACAAAAGAATGAGGAGAATGATATGCAGGGGAGGTATTTCTGTGGTCACTGTTGAGCACATGTTCAGCTGAGATCTCAATACTTTCACTGTTACTAAATTCATTGGCAGTGTGCCAAATAAATAAACGGCACATGTTGAGCTTGCATCTGTGCCATATGTGCACTTACTCGTGTCTCATGGCGAGCACCTGCTCCATAGTTGTGATTCCAGCGCAGGCGAAGCTGTCGTTGTATTGGCTCATTTTGATGGATTCCAGCCATTCAGGCACTGATCTGAACATGGTGCCATCACAGCCACTGGTGCTGGGCAACCGGATGGACACGCTGCAAGGAACAAGGTGTTGAAATTACTATTTACCTGTGGACAACATGTGTTGTCACTCTCAATTCACTTCCATTTGTTTTAGTCTTATATACGTACTTATAACTCAAATATGAAGTCGAAAGAGAACATGAAACATGATAGGTGTCAGTAGACTAAATCATGTGCCCTGTATACATTATATTATTTCTGAATCTGAAAGTAGATCCGGTCCATCCAGTGTATTCATTCGCCAGTAGGAAACTATCCTCAAATAATGTAAATAGAGCATTTTAACGTTCAAAAGAATATGACCAGACTGCTTTTTGCCATTGTTTTGTGTTCATTGTTTCAACCTGCTTCATACATTAATTACATGTTTTTGAGTCATGTATTGGAAAACAATGGAAGTCACAGTATATGGATTTATATCAAGGTACATTTCTTTTTACATATAAGCATTCTACAAAACCTCCATGTTACTTTAAACACACGGGGTGAAATCTGAGTGACAGGTTTTACTGTCAACATACCGTGGGTCAAAGTCGGCGATGGTTTTTAGAGACTCGGGACTTCGGAGCAGTTTGTCAAGAATGTTGACGATGTCGGAGAAGCGTGGTCGTTTAGAGCGGTCGTGCAACCAGCACTGTAGCATTAGCTGATAGACAGTGGACGGGCAGTCCATCGGAGCAGGAAGCCTAAAGGCCTCGTTGATTGCCTTCATGACCTGAGTGATAGGAAAGGGCAAAGTTGAGTTAGTGCTTTCAGACAAATCGAAATTATGGTGGAAGTTACTCACTATTTGAATAGGCAGCAAACTGAGGATGTGGTATGTGTTCAGTTGTTGACATTAACAGTTTACTGGAAGAAAACTGTGGGAAATGCACTGGTTGTCCAGCCCAAGGCAATTTTGAAACATTGACTTTGCCAGAATATACTGTCGGTGGTAATATAATGGAGGCGCTAGTATTGATTTAAATCAAAATGTGAATTTAACTTTAAATAGCACAAAGGGATTTGAGTGATTTGACTAAAACGTACCTCATGGTTGCTCATGTCCCAGTAGGGTCGTTCTCCAAAAGCCATGACTTCCCACATGACAATGCCAAAACTCCACACATCACTGGCTGAAGTGAATTTCCTGTAGGCGATGGCCTCCGGGGCAGTCCAGCGAATGGGAATTTTACCTCCCTGGCATAACAGAAACATTAACAAATCACGTTTAACAGAGGACTGCAATGTAAACACAAGGAGCTGAAGGAGCAATAGAATAGACTCAGCTCTTGAGAGTAATTTGGCCTTAACTTAACAACTTAACTTAATACAATGATGTTATTTAATTCCTCTGTTATTGGTTTCCATGGTTCTACAACGTTTTTTAGACTTACACTGGTTGTGTAGGTGCCTTCAGGATCGTCTTCCAGGACGCGTGACAGACCAAAATCGGACACTTTGCACTCCAGGCTGCTGTTGACCAGAACGTTGCGTGCGGCCAGGTCACGGTGGACATAGTTCATGTCTGAGAGGTACTTCATCCCTGCTGCAATGCCCCTCAGCATGCCCACAAGCTGGTATGATGGAAACTCCCCATCACGGTCCTACAAGGAATATATGTTTTCTGTTAATATGCTGTAAATCTAACAAATATCAATAAACGAATCCTTTATTGCCCCAGGGCAATTTATTTTGAATAGATACATTAATTCATTCATTCATTAAAAGTACCCTCCTTAATTATGTTACAGCAGCCCCAGAGCCCAAAATTTTGGACTCTGCCCGATGCTTATGTTTGAAACACAACTGTGCACATAAATGTTGGTGTCTGTGGGGGTGAAGGGCAGAGAATTGTGTGAGCCTGGGAGCTCTTTAGGGAGAGGAGTTGAGAGGAATGCGAGAAACTCAGGTGTGGGAGGGTCATGCACTCTCAAAACAACAAAACAACAATTAAGCACACTTACCCTTAGATATATATCAAGCGCACCATTCTCCATGTATTCAGTGACAATCATGGCATGCTTGACTACAAAAAGAAAGAAAGATACAATAAGTGAATGGAGGAACTATTACAAAATGTGTGTTTGGTCTTGTTCCTTGTAAAAAGACTTACACTTGGTGACAACTCCCTCCAGACGGATGATGTTCTGGTGTGAAAACTGCCCCATGATGCTGGCCTCGCTCAAGAAATCCTGCCTCTGCTTTTCGGTGTAGCCAGGCTTCAAAGTCTTAATGGCTACTGCGATTTCCGTTTGGCCTGGCGCCTTCATCAGCCCACGAAACACTTCCCCAAACTCTCCTATGGCAGCAAAAAAAGTGCAAACGAGATTAGCAACAGACCAATGAGATTTCATCAGCTGGGAGGAAATTAGCTATGATTAGCTAAAATTGCACTTGTTGAAACCAGAGTTACAAAAATGGTTTTGGTTTGAAGAGTGCAAGCTCCTCCTACACACGAGTGCCGAGTGAGTCGCATTCCTCTCTATGCCTCGCACTGCAGTGCTCATTGGCTCACAATGTTCTCTACCCCTCCTATTACAACTGCCAACACTTTTGTAGACAGTGGAATTTGGAGATCTGGGGTCACTGTAACGCAATTGAGGAGTGTACTTTTATGAAACTTTTTCATTAAATTACCTGCACCGATGACTTTTTGTTTGGTAATTGCACTGGGATGAATCTCTGTCGCAAACTTCAGGATGGCAATGTTAGGATCCTCATACATGTGTGGGTCAACATAGGTCTTCAAAGGCTTCAGTTGGTCTAAGAAGGAAGTTGGATAGAATCATTACACTATACTGGATATTAGACTAGTCACAACTCGAACTAATACTTAGTATTTGATAGTATGGTAAGATTATTAAAGATTACATTTGTTTGATGTCTATATTTTAATATATGTCTGTTTTTGTTGGTTTTTACCTGTAGAAAAGTAGGGATCTTCAGGTCCTCCCCTGCCGCGAGAGTTCAATCTCCTGAGTGAAAAACGTACATAATGACTACAATACTAAATAGGACACAGATGTATCATATCATATTAGTAATCGCAGGCCAGTCTACGCCCAAAGCCGAGGAGGTTTTCAGCAGCAGCACTGACTATTACTGATAAACCCTTCATGGGATATCTCAGCAGAATGCCCTTCATTTACCCAGGTTTGTAGCACATAATCACACAGTGCGCAGGTTTCTGGGCTGCATTTAACTAAATGACATATATATATACGGTGAGGAGGGATGGAAGGGGGTATGGTTACCAACCTTTTGCGCAGCAGCAAAACAGCTACCACAATAAGCAGCATGACTGCTCCTCCCGCTAAAGCGACCGTCACCACCGTGGAGTTGCTCTGGATCTGGGACTCCGCTGGGACCAGAAATACAATCAAATATGTTTACCGAGGCATGGCAGTGGTATCAATAGACCCATTTTAAGGGGGTCTTCAGACCTCTCGTTGGGTGAAATAAATAATGAGAACATTACCAATGTTCTACTTACCCAGTGGCAGTGTCTGGAACTCATGCTCCAGGCTGTAGCTACCGCTGTTGCCTTCAGGATTCTGTACTTGTACACGGAACAGATAAGTAGTGCCTGGAGCCAGGTCGTGTATCTGCACCGAACTTTTCTCCAGAACCAGAACTGTGTATGTGGTCACATCTCGCTCATTGTCTTCATCCTGGAGCAAAGGAACAACAGGATAATCAGAATGGGTGAATTTTATGTTTCAACACTATGGCCATAGACAAAGTGCAACTGATGTGAACATTGAGTTTGTTCTGTGCTCTGCTACCTTTCTGCGGTACATCAGCTCATAGCGGAGGCTGACGTGGCTAGCAGCTCTGCGGGACAGGGCCCAGGACAGCGACAGGCTGGTGGGGGTACACTCATCCAGACGGATTATCGTCACTTTGGGGGGATCTGGTGGTGGTTTGGGCAGCGAATGCAAAATAATAGTTACTAGCTAATCATAGGTTTTGGTTCCTAATAGGCTCTGAAAGCCTTTTTTGTACAAACCTTGTGGATATATTGTAATTGCAGGCTAACCTGTATATTGCAGAGCAGCAGTGATGGCAGAGGTTGGTTTCTGGCTGCTGTACTGTGACACTCCACTCTGGACCTCAACAGTGAATGTGTAATTCAGATGGGAATCCAGGTCACCAACTATGACCATGGTGTCCAGTAGGTCTGTAGGACCTGGTTCGAAGCGGACCTTCTCGCCACAGGGGACACACAATGTCCCGTCACAGTGCTCACACACTATGCTGTAGGTGAGGTCACTGCGGCCGCCGGTCTCCCGCGGAGGGCTCCAGGACAGCTGCAGTCTGCCCTCTGACAGGGTGGTGGACACCAGATCACGAGGGGCACTTGGTGGTGCTAGAGGAAGGAAGTTGATACCACAGCGGTTAGTTAACAGTGCAAATGGACCTCTACACCATTGGGTTACAACCTTTGCGACCAATGGTTTGATTTATTTCTACAAGTAACTGTAGTGATATGACTGTGGCAATAGATGGTTCTTACCAGAGCAAGCTGATGTAGGGGGGTCAGATGGGGCGCGGTAGAAGGATTCCTTGCATGAACAGACTAGGGCACCTGCCGTAGAAGCCACAGTGTTCTCAGGACAAAGCTTACATGACTCACTGGAGACGGATGGCTTGAAGTAGCCTGGTCTGCATGCTGTATAGAGAAATGGTATTTGTAAGCTACAGCAGGACATGTTGGCACATGCACACCATACACAGACACACACAGGAAAGAATGATTGATTCCACTGCTAACAATGAAACTGTGTCTTTAATATCAGTCCCCTATGGCTTTGCAGGAAACATTTGTTGTGGAGAACCTATAATCACCAAGCCTCTGTAGCCAATGGAATGAAACGGGATTTCCCGTCTCGTCTCGACGGTTTTGCCTCCACTTGCCAGTTTTGCCTGGAGAACTAGTCTTAGGTCACACTTTTAGCGTCGACCGGATGACATAGCAACACTGAATCCCCTTTCCTAATGAGCCTTTCCTTTTATGAACACTCATATCAAATAAAGTAGGGGTGTTTTCACTGGAGGAAATAGTACCTTGGATACAGTTGATGTGTTTCAATTGACCTTTTCAGGACACAGAAAACAACTTTCAATTCCAGGGCATGGGAGGTTAATGAATGTGTGGACTGGGGAAAAACCAGGATGCGAACGCTGCACAGTCTGTCTCTGTTCCTAGTTTCCTTCCTTTCTTCCTTCCCCCTATATCTCCCACCGGTGGCAAATGGCAACATAGGGATGATGAAAGTTCTGACAGTGGAATCATTAAGAGGAAGTGCTGCTAGTGTGGTGAATTATGTTTTCATGGACATATTTTTCTCAGTAGGACCAGAAACACGAATGATCGTCTCTCCTTCTATTCTGCTGTCTCCCTAGGGGAACTGTCTTTCATCTGGCGTTGGCGGCCAACAAGAAGAGTTGTGAAGCTGGGCTAAAGGAAAGTTCTACTGGGCGGGAATGTTATTTAACCACCATGGCAGAAGGACCATTGCGGTACAACTATAGCCTCAATAGAAGAGAGGGAGTGAGTTTGAGTAGGAGGGAAGGGGATGAATAGATGGAGGGATGGGGGAAGGGTAAAGGTCTAAAGAGCCAGCAGAAGTTCTCCCTGGGGAGTCACTTGGGAGTGTGGGGGTGTGTAGGAGTCCTTTCTTATAAGAAAAGGAGGCCCGCCTATTTCATTTTGAGCTGGACCAGCAGGGCTTCTGTCACGTATCAAAGAAGCCCCGACCCTATTCATCTATTGTTTCTAGGACTGGACAGAGTGGTGCCATAAATATGTTGCATTAATTGTTAAAACCTGCAAATAGAGGCATCTGTGCAATGTTTAAGGTTTACCATAACTTGTTCTAATTCAGGTGAATTCCTAAAATGAGACCACAATTAAAAAAAATATTTGTAGATAAGTTCTTCCATTTAACAGGTAATAGTCAATGTTTCATTGTGCTTTGCAATTTTGTCAATTCTTGTTATATGGTTGAAGAATTTCTTGAACACATGCCAGCCAAAGTCTTCCTCTTTTAACTTAATTTAATTTTCACTTGTTGACAGAAAACTTGCGTCTAATTGTCCAATGCTTCCTTTTAATATGAAACCCTTGTGAAAAGGACTTGTGTTCCGCACCAGTGCATCTGTTAATTGAATCTGTTTTTTAGTCTTTGTGTTGGCCCATTGTTCTAATGAGTGGGAACATGGATTAGGGAGCTCATTGCGTGTGGTAACGACCGGATGAAAGAGCAAAGAGAGGTAAAGTGAGGCATGTCATTGGCTAACAGCTGTCCTGTTGGTCTACTAATCCTCCCGACTAAATTACACTCCACACCTAACTAAGCAGCCACGCAACTAACCACCACTGTGCGCCAAGTGTCCACTCCCCGCCCTCACTCTAACCAAAGACAACCTGCTTATTTTTGTCAGTCAGCATTCCTCATCAACCCTCAAACAGTTGGGGTACTTCACCGAATTCTATATCCAGGCCGTTGCCACAGGATATTGTTAGATAAACACTTAACAAAGTAGTGCAAAGTATTTCTGTTTTTTATCTGCTTTAAGAAAGAGTTAGAAAGAGAAACAATGTCATGGATATAGCAACATAATAATAATTATTATTATTTATAGGCTATATATATATATATATATATTAGGGCTGTCAACGTTAGCGCGTTAACGCATGCGATTAATTAAAAATCTTTAGAGGGTTTTAAATAATTTAACGCAAATAAATTACTGAAGCACGCAAAATTGTATTATTAACGTCATTTACGTCACGTAGTTAGATGATCTTGGGAGTAGGGAGTTTATCACACTGAGCATCTACAATGGCACAAGCACCTGTAGCCCCGGTAGGCAGAAATTTAGAAATGAAAATCAGATGGCACTGTGGATAAACGTAAAGTTGTGTGCATACACTGCAACGAAGAACTGGCCTACCATCGAAGCTCATCGAGTTTAAGTGCAAAACACACCACAGTTTCTACTAGCAAACCGACGCAAAGTATGCAACACCCCACACTGGATCAGTGTATACGGGGTGTGAGTAGCCACACAAATTTTTTTATGAATTTGCCAATGTGTGTTTCCTGATTCCTAATAATAAGGTCATGCCCCAGATTTTGGAATTATAGTCAGTTTCCTTTCATGAGATTTCCTCTTTTCATCTCTATAGCTTCCGTTTCAGGTGCGCGACCCTGTGTCCGCCAGTTGTCAGAAAGGAACCTCTGAGTCTGGAACATTCCTGAGAGTTGACTTCCTTCCCTCCACCCTAACTGTCTGTCAACCCCCTTTTGAAGTCCTTCTCCTAAAATTACTCCTAAATACAACATTCAGTTGTTGGTATGCGGTAGATTATCTGCAGTATATATCTGTGGCAAGAATGAAGGTTCTCAGTTACGGGTATGGGAATGGACTAAAGTAACTGAAAATGCCAGTCAAGGTGACTGGCTCCATCAGGCAACCTTAGACTCATAAACCACAGCCTGACTCAGTCTACCCTTCGATAGGCGTGTCAGCGCCATCCCTGTAATCTGTGGTTTTCATCTCCTTGGCAACTGACGCACACAAATAGTTGTAAAAAAAGACACGCTACTCAGGTACTCTTCTTGGCAGGTTCACACGGCCCTCCCTTAAGTCAGTTATTACTGTAGGTGACGTGAGAGCAAAAGAATTCCTTTCAGAAATCCCCACAGCTCAGTGAGCATACAGCTGACTTCCTCTCTCCGTTCCTAGGCCCTCTTTACCATCTCTCCTCCTACGTTTCCTCTAGACAGCTCAACGCACCACACCCCGGAATGCCAGGGACAGGCCAACTTTCACATAAACAATAAGAGCAAATATGGACACCCTTGCTGTGGTCTATTGCATCCACCAATGCAATTTTACTTTGTGTTCTTTACTCTATGGTCTCACATGAGGGCTTTACATACAAGTTCAAAAATACTTTATTCACAGATAAAATGGGTGATTCATACAACCAAGTACAAATGTCCACAATTCTTTTTTTTTTCTGTAACATGTCATTGAGCAATACCAGGGCTGTCTCTATAGCGCCTGAATTGAAACAAAACAGTTTAGACCCCTCCTCACCTCTCCTAATCCTGCTTTACCTGAACTACTTCACAAGCTGTTTAAAAGGTATTTGAATGTTCTCAATTCTGTCCAGTCAAAAAAATATTTTGAGATGTTACACTTTTCAAAACACAGATAGTATGTTTGACACATGCTTACCTTGGCAGGAATCATGTAGGGCTTCGTAGCCGGCGAGACACTGACACTGACCAACTGGGACCACCCACCCTCCCTCAGCAGTGCAGTAGATGCGTGGGGTGGTCTGACTGATCGCATTCTTCACACAGGACCCCTCCACCTCCGTCAGGCTATCAGCCACTGTCTCCGGGAAAGAGGCCAAGCTCTCCACGGTGGATGGACACGTCTTATAGTACACTCTGACAGAGAGAATCGCCACACAAGCCCCCATGTCCTGGAAGGCTAGATAAAAACCCTTTCGAGACAGAGGCCCCACATTTCTTGTCTCCATATTTATCTTCAGCGCGCGTCCCCGGGTGATCTCATCAGGGGCGATGGTGGCCACTTTGCGAAACTGGCCCTTCCGAAAGTTGGTGCCCACATCTGCGTCTGCTTCTGAAATGAACAGGTTAAAGGTCTCTTTGCAGGCTAGGGAGGCGCCGTCAAAGGTGTTACAGTCACGCACAACAAAGCGGAGCTCCACAGACACCCGTGTGGTTCCTGGACGTCTCTGGATAAAAGTGGTTCGTAACCAGTTGTCCTGATCATTAGAGTCTACCTTGCATACACTGTATGTGTAAAGAAGGGAGCCATTCACAACTGTCTGCACGATTTCCCACTGCAATGCACACAGGGATAGAAAGAAGACAGAAGAAAGTAGAGATTAGTTAAAGAAACCAGGTTCCCACTAAGACATAGTCATGAACATAGACTTGAAAGTAGAAAAAGTCACAGTACGCTCAAGGGCTGTGTTCTTGTAAAGAATCTTTGTTTTTTTTTACACAACTCTCTTCACGCTGAGCAAGAAGCCCATAAAAAGCAGCGTGGTTGCTACTTTTTCCACACATTTCGGAGGAGTGTAAGTCTGGACATTTGCTGTGGTTACAACGTGTGTGGCTTTCCACTTACACATGAGGGTGCCTGTACAGTATGGGAGGCATATGTAACTGCAACAAACACCACCAAGAAATACCAACTGAAATTTATGGCAGTTGAAACTGCTTTATAAGCACATGTAAAGGCAAGGCTTCAAAATTGTCAGCAATTAAGGTTTTCTTAAGAGAGGTAAGCAATGACAAGTAGAAAGATTAAAAGACCAATCATGAATTTAACACCTCAGCTGACATTAGGAATATATGTTTCATTGAATGAAGCAAGGCACACTTTTTCTTTACTCCAACTGATTTAGAGGAGAGAACCATGGATATTAACATTATATTTCCAAATGATATAACCTATTTAAAAAATTGAAATCAAAAATCAAGATTAAATTAGATTTTAAAAAACATACAGTAGCCTCTATGCTACACATTAAATTCTTGGTTGACCGTTGTCAACCAGAAACATATTTAATTAGGTATGGTTTTGAATCAATAGTTAAATGGCTAAAAATGGCTACATTTATTTTCATTTAGAAAGTTATTATATTTTTTTCCGGGAAGCACTATAACATAGGATAACAAATTACAACACAAGGGTAAGTCCTATTTAGTCTGACAAGAATCCTTGAATGTGAAAAGAAGTAGTCCAAGTACTGAAACCAACCACGTCCTGTTGCTTTTTTTAGATGGAAAGCCATTGAACTATAGATAGAGGCATGGTTCTCCCACACACATCCAGTCCTCTTTTTTCACTCTTTCGCTCACATCTTGCACTCTACCATAAATGTCCGACTCCTCTCACCCTTTCAGTTCTTATTTGAGTTCTTTTATAGGGAACAGACAGCAATTATGGGTTATGTCGTTATTTGTTGTGCATATGTATTTGCATTTAGAAAATGTAGGCCTATTGTACTGACTATTTCATTACATTCATAGTTTAATTCTGAAAGGTTTTCATTACCAAACCTATATAGCTGCCACTCATTCCAGAAGATGGAGTTTTAGATGGAGGAAATTAGCTTTTGTCTTTATATTATAATTAAAGTAAATTAGTAGCTTACATAAAAGCTACTTATTTTCAGTTTTAGACACATTCAAAGCAGTTTGGGACATCTGGATGCTTTAAAATGTCTCCTGAAGTATAAATACTCACCCCTTCCTCATATGGAGAGGTCAACCATCCCAACTCTCCTCCTGAAGATTTCATATCCAGCAATATTTCTTCAGGAAAAACATCAAAATGTGTGTCAAAATCAACAGAAAATAAAAGCAAACCTTTAATTACATACCAAATGCCATGGATAAATAGCCCCAATCAGATTTAGAATTGGGTTATAATTTGCCAGCTTCATATACAGTAGGTCTATACAATTATAATTGTATATGTATGTATAATTATGTGGCTGGAAATTGTATAGGTATATTGTCATATACCTAATTTGGCTATTCAACATATGGTGTGGAATTTAAAGAAAGGAAATGTGGCACCTCCTATGTCTCTTCTGCCAACAACTTTAATGGGGGGCACATGCCTTCAGTTGATGGTTTAATCAAGCATGTCAGTTTGATTCAAGATTTTATTGACCGTGTCCCCTAAGCTCTGACTACAGGAGTTAAAATGGTTGAGAATGGCTCGGGTAGTTACACTGTTTGACGAGTCAGGAGTGAAATACTTGTGCATTGTAATACTGGTAATAAAGCATGACATTCTGTCATTATGAACTCCTCTGCCACACAGCTTTGAATACAGGCCTAATATAGTATCTGGAGTGTTCATTTTACAAAACATTACTAAAGCTAAACACATGAGCAATTTTAAAAGTAGATACATACAATAAAGTTTAAATATAACGATTACTTTATTTGTCCTATGTTCTTTCAAAGAAATAGCACAAAATGTGTATTATTAATCTATAAAGCGTCCAGAGGTTGACTAAAACCAAGAATAAGCTAATAATAAAAAAATACTAAAATAATGTCTGAGATGGTAGGCTATGCTAAAGCTATGACTTATAAAAAATATAGAAGTAGGCCTACTTACGTTCATTAGACAGCACGCTGGGAAAACTCTGATTAATAAGTAAAAACCAGAAAAAAACGACACGCTGAAAAGCCATGTTGTAAACTTAACAATACATCCACACTTTTGGTCCGTCAGTCCGCCCGGTTCCCTCAACCTCTTCAGTTACTACACTGGTAAATCACAGCTACGGGACCATTGACGAGTCGACGACCATTGAGAAACAGGTGGCGTCACACGCTCCTCCCAGGGAACCTTTGGAATGCGGAATTCTCCAAATTTGGTACATGGGGGGCGTGCCAAACAAAGTCCAGCTGAGCGCACCTATTCACAGAAACGGATGTAGTCAATGTTTTATTGTGACTAGTAATAATCAAAACTAAATAAATCTTTCTGGATCATGTAAAAAAAAATAATTCTGCCACAGAATTACCATTTTATGTGACCCACAACCTTTTAAAGAACTGATAAAAGATGTCAAACTGTAACCTATTCATTCATAGAAAAACCATCAGCACAATTTGCACTATGTTGTTTATTCAGACTTGTGTGGCCTAGAACGTTGTCTGGTTCAGTGATGCTAGTGTACAAATCTTAAACACAAACACTGGTGAAATGTACACTGAAGAAATATACAAAAAATATGCATATCTATGTTCCATCATTGTGACTTTCATCTAACCACCTTATTTTAAACACAATCTGAATAGAATTGTAATGTCAGGTTATACTGTTTCAACAAAACCATTTTGAAGCTTACACTGACTAATGTCTTTAATGCAATGTTCTATTTCATGAACTTAAGTGTGAGAAAAGATAAGTTAGATGGGTTTAAACAGTGTGAATCTTCCACAATATCTCAACCAAGACTTGTCTTTCCCACGGCTAGGAAAGGAGGGGTCAAGTGGGGAGGTGGGGGTATAAGAATGAATATATGACTGCTAATGAGGCGGATCCTAAAAAGAAGCTCAGAATTTGGGTATGAATTTGGGTTAACACAAAAAAAGACCTGACAATAGCATCACCTAGCAACTCTTATCTGGAGGAATTTCAGAGTCAAGTCTTCTGTGTGAAGAGGAGAGCCCCTTGAGCTGAGAGCTAAACAGAGCCAGCCGCCCTGACAAAGCCCAAAAAATGCATCTGAAGTGATAGACATTGTCTGTCCCATGTTACTATACACGGACATTAATCAAACAACAGACAGAGCAAAAGATGTTGGTTAAAAAAAAAAGATTAACAAGTTAAGTGCAGTTTGGACTGTCTCTTTGTGACCCCTGAATAACAATAATTTTACTTGCTTACAAACACAAATTGTTAACCTTCCTAGATAATAGGAAGATGAACTTTCGCAATCCTCAAGGGAAAATTACTTAGGTAATGGAATCATATTATATTGACACCAATTTATGAATGTAAGATATATTTTACTATATACTATATTTTGCTTTTTAACTCTTTAACTCTAACTGTTTCTCAAAGTCCAATTAAGACACTTGAGATAAGTGGCAAGTGATTTATTTAAAACATAGTAAGATCAGTAAATATTAAATAATTTTTAAAAATTAAAATGTAAAAAAGACAAAAAAATGTCCTGTCGGTGCTCAGGTGAACATTGTGATCTGCTTTCAAAAATAGTGTCAACTACAAATGAGCACATAGTCTACACCAGAAATGCAAATAAAGAAATATCTCACTTTTAAATTACCTGACACAGCTGTTGAGTGTGAACTTAACAGTTGACAGTAACATCAAAAACGAAGGCTCTTTTCAGTTTATTGGTTTGATACACACTGGTAAGGCATGTTTAGGTGTTATTTTCAAGTGTGGTAATGGTGAGACTTTGAGAAGTGGTTTCTGTTGTCAGTCATCCCTCAAAGGTGTCAGAGGTCAACACCCACTCTAACACACAAGTATGCAAATGCTTTAATTACAATACAGACCTCTCCTTTATTCAGCTACCGAGCATGCGTCTTGCTTGTGTGAGTGTGAGTGCTACGGGTACCAACCCCCCCCCCTTTACTAGTTCCCTACTTCTTTGGAGAGTGACAACACAAAGGTACTTCACGCCAGGGGTTGTGCTTGCATTTTGGGGGTCAGTGAACAGTCGCCACAGGACCAACGTCGGGCCATTCACACTGTGCTGTCCCCACTCCCCCTGTTTTACTTGTGGCTCTTGTGGTGTCAGCAAATAGAGGGGTGGTGCACCATTGTGACCACCGGGGCGTTTTTTGTGTTATGCCAACATATAATGTGACTTTTATTTTCTACCATTCTCACAGTTAGGACACCCGAAATCCTTGTTAAGACATGATGAATCGTTGCATACAGTACGTAGATATATGTGAAATGCAGGCCGTGTTTGTGAATTTGAACTTTATAATCTGGAATCATTCAAGTAGCCTATATACCGTATAAAAAAAAAGAAAAGAAAGAACAATCAAACTCAAACTTTACAGTTTGTGTATGTATTCTTTTCTTCTTATTATATGTTTTGCATATGCTAGTTAGTATCCCATATATGTTTTGCATATATGTTTTATATTGATTTGCATGTCAAAACTAAAATATAATATGTTTATGACATGTGTGTCTTATAGAATGTGATATTAAACTGGCATATGCAAAACTTATAGGCCAAGTGTTCTTTTTAAAACATTAAATGGAATTGGTATATCAAGTCTTTTCCTGACCCATGATATAAATACAAACGTAAATGATCATGCTTTTATTTTACACATACATCTGATGTTAAATTCTTCTACATTCTACTATTAAGTATACCCTATAATATGCACCCTTGTCCAGGCTATCGTGAGAAGTGTCTTTTTTTTTTACTTTGAACTCTATGTGTCACGCATGTTACCTTCTTCAACTGGTATCTAGGCAGGTATCTGTTTCATTTATTGTGGGACTTGTGTGCACCATGGAATTCAAAGACAAATTCAAATTCAAAGACAAACACATGCCCTTGCATGTTTTTGTCTAACAAAGGGAGGAAATGTGAGAATGTGGTAAAAAACAAAACATTAGTCATATGAGAAAAATCCACTTGTGGGTTTATGTCTTGAACGATATCAACACTATAGCTGGGTTGGTCGTGACCTCATATCAGGGTGGATCAGATACAGATGGATGACCACATGGTGAGTGGTGTCTGAAAAACAGGTGAATCAGTTAAGAAATGGGTTCACTGTTGTTGCTCTCCAATTCACTGTTATTAAATAATTATCATAAAGGTACACTACTCAATTTGCACCTGGATTTCCCCTTATGGTTGCACCCAGCATTACAAACACCTTTGTGCACAGTTGTATTTCAAAACATAAACAGTAAGCTGGGAAGACAATCGAAAATATGGGGTTCTCTGGGTGCTATGATGGAATCGAGGAGTCTACCTTTTACAAATACTAAGGCCTTTGTTGACTTCACTTGTATTCTTCTTTTCAAAACAATTAAAACAATTTGTGTCCAACTCCTTGCTGTTCTGTATTATTCTATTGAATGAGCAGCTAACAGGTTGTGTATTAGAGCTCCTTTCCTATTTCTAAAGCACTGTAATCCAACTCGTCTGGCAAGTTGAGAAGTGAATGAAGACCGGTTGAAAGCGAAATGCCGTTCAGTAAGTGGCTGTGGTAAATGTAATGTGTGGGCGAAAAGGACTAATAAAGATGACGGCACACATTCATATGCATGTGTTTGTGTGCTCAGCTTGACGGGGTTGCCCCGCAGGCTAACAAAGGGGAGGAAGGAAGCCAGGAGCTGAGCTGAATGTCTAGAGGGGGGGGGTTGGGAGACGTCGCACACAGTGGGCCCCTCCAGCTTGTGTCCCGCAGGCCCTCAAGTCTGGGGTTATGGCAGTGACAGCTGGCTTAGCAGGCCCTGCATGGGCCCATTATCTTCCTGTGAACCACGTGCACTCATACTGTAGTGTATGCACATGCACGCACACGCGCACGCACACACACAGGATGTTCTGTCCTGTTTACTATTTACATTTCACAGTGGCTGGTCAACCTGGGAGGGCCCTACAATGTGATCACAGGCATTACAGCTGTTTGCAAGTACAGTGACGCTGGTGTGTGTGTGTGCGTGTGTGTGTGTCTGTTTGAATATGTGTCTGTGTAGCCAGCAATAAAAGTTTATACTACACTGCAAATATTTTCACCTCCATTTACATTCACATCTAATCATATGGCAATAAAATTAATACACAACCATACTTTCTGCTAGTATAAAAAAAAACACAAGAGCTTGTAGTCTATTCAATGATAGTGTTTTTTAAAGCTGTTAGGGCTAATTAATCTGCTCTGTTCTGTCGCAGTAGAAGGTGTAAACTTGGGAGTGTGGTCCACAACAGCCAGGGCATTGTTTGGCCAAAAGGGCACTTGTTTTGTTTCAGGTGGGCCCATAGTGATCAGGTGACGACATGAAACAGCTGAAGACACAGGAAGCATTGCCCTTTTTTACAGTTGTGATTTTATAGGCCTATACACACACATGGATTATTGATTATTATTATTATTGACATTGAAAACATTATCTGCATAATTCGTTCTCTTTTTCATTGTGTTATTAAGCGTGTTTGAGCTTGTCGTGGGTGCGTATTGAGTTAAAAGGAAAGCCACTTAAAACACTTAAAGACAAAATTGCTATAGAACACGGAGACCAGCAGGAGGCCTGCTTGTGCTTGTGATTCACTACAATACAGTGTATATCTGCCCCCAAGTGACAGGTGGAAGCTAGTGCTATCAATAATAAAAATGCGAATATAAACTCTTGGTAATTAACCTAAATCGTCGTTAGGAACGTCAAATTACGTTACAGATCAATATAATAATTATAGCATTAAAAATCCTCCTTAAAGGACAGATTTTGTAGGTTCCTTGAAACCCACAACTGGGTTTACATTTTTGAAGATATAAATATATAAACTATCCCACATACAGTTATTAAATTATACGTGGTAATACACTGAATTGCAAAGATTGAGTGTAGATTAAATTGGAATTAATTCGGATTGTGTATGAATGTGTATTGCGTTTCTTTTGTAGCCTATTTTTATGTAAGATATAGTCCTATTTTAAGAATCCTCACACGAATCTTACCCCAATGGTCAAAGTACATGTCAGCCTCCAACTCTTTATATAGCCTATGATGACATTTATGATGCCAGACGTGGGAAACGTATACATCCATAGACCAACGCCTACAACTAAGAAATAAAAAAATTAAAAAACTGTCACGTGACCATTCTAGGAAGCATTTCCGACTAAAATGAAAATCTCGCAGCGTGTTGTGACCGTTCACCCAAACAGGTTCGTCAAAATTCTAAATATTCGTTTCGATTTGTTCTGATCAATCTGTAAGTCTAGCTGTGTAATGTAGTTTCCGCGATACGATGATAGCTAAATAGAAATATTTTTGTCGTGTCATTTAAATGTAGTTTTGTGAAGTTTCATAGATAGCAGGTGGACATGACTTTCACCCGTTGGTATGTATTGAGTAGTATTGGTCAGGCACGTAAAAGCAAATGGTATTCAATGGGCTCATCACGTGATATAGCCTACAATAAGGCTATAGTTAGCAACACAAGCGAGCTGTCTGTTGAGCAGACAGGTGTTTTACTCTTTTACCACATCAGCAAAATTGCTTTGAATCATTTACAAACCAACACTGGGCAGCTAATTATTGGGAAACCAGACATCTTCTTAACACGGATAGAAAGTCATATTTGATACAGTTGTAAGTACTGTTTTTATAAACATGGCTTAGAATAGGCTGCTTTTAAATTTATATATATATATGTTTTGTTGGGTGCTCATTTCCTATGGGATTGGTTAGGTTCACTAAAACCTTGCAGATTTTATTATTATATTATGTGAGAAATGTTGTTGTCATTTGTCATTTTATGGCAGATTTGATAGGTTTTGTTTGGAAATATTTGTAATAGTGATTGAATAAAAGAATGGGTGTTTACAGTGTTGGATTCCAGAATTCCTGTGCTTCAAAATAAGATTATTTTTTGTAAGATCAGATATGAGGATTTTCTATGATGCATTCAATAAAAAAAAGCTTTAAACTAATTTTAAAAATCAAAAATGTGGCTTTTGATTAAAACAGTATAGGACCGAGTTTCGACCTTTGGTGTTTGCTTTACTGCTGTGCAAACATGAGTGGAACATGACAGGAATTCCAGATGTTACTCCTTGTCATAAGACAAGCCCTTCAATGTAGAGATGTTTTTACCTGGCAAGATTTTCAGTCTCCTATAAATTTTAATAATTTTGTATAATTTTATACAAATTACCAAAATCTGGACTTTCCCAGGCACCAAATACCAGCAGGTTGTATGTTATTTCTTGCATTGAGAAAATCAATGTACTGTTTAAACCTTATACGTATTTGAACTACCGGCCAAGTCTTTGGGACTTGGGAAAGATGGGGGAGAACCTTTGTACGGTAACTTATAAGTTATCTATAGAATGCTAAAGGTTAACTGTAAAAAAACATACAATACCTTTAGCCTTCAACATTAATGTAGTGTTTAACATTCACATAAACCTCATACTTTAATAACTGTTAGGCCTACTATCAATTTTTGGTGCTAGTTTTAGATTTTATTTATAGATAAAAATTTTGTTTATACATTTTAATTATTTTTATTGTTTCTACAGAAGCCAATAATAGTTTTCTATAGGACGGAAGCATGTGGAACTTTGTGGCAGTGCTTCTACTTCTCGTTACTTTATCCACCCAGAGGGGCTATGGCGAGGAGAGCAAAGAGACAAAGAAATCTGGCCATATTTCAGTTATAATAGTGGGAGGCACAGGCGACTTGGCTAAAAAGTACCTATGGCAGGGCTTCTTCCAGCTCTACATCAACCAGGTCAGTAGTGGGCATACCTTTTCCTTCCATGGAGGAGGGCTGTCACCTGAGGACAAAGCAATTCCAGTCTTTTTTGAAATCCTGAAGGGTATATCCTGTTCAGAGGATGTATCTGTAGAGCGCTGCGCCCTGCTGAAAGAACAGTTTCACCGCCTGGCACAATACAGTCAGCTGAAGACCACAGAAGACTATCAAGCTCTGGATAAACAGATTAAGCAGCAACTTCAGGAAGAGGGCATGGTAGAGGCAGGGAGACTCTTCTACCTTTCAGTACCAGCTTTTGCATATGCAGACATTGCTGATAAAATCAATAGTACTTGTAGACCTGCCGGCGCATGGCTGAGGGTAGTACTAGAGAAGCCCTTTGGCCATGATTTCAGTAGCGCACAAGTACTAGCAACGCAACTTGGGAGCTCCCTGAAGGAAGAAGAAATGTACAGGATTGACCATTACTTGGGGAAGCAGGTAATGAAGCATTATACAGTACATCACATAATTTCACAAGTGAAGTGTTTGAACTTTTCTTTTTGGGGATTTTTGTTAAAAGGTGGTCTCAAAGATATTGCCATTCAGAGAAATAAACAAGAAGTTTCTGGACCCCATCTGGAACAAACACAACATTGAAAGAATGGAGATTGCATTAAAAGAGACCCTGGATGCTAAAGGTGACAAAACGGTTAAATAAGTTCATATTGTAATGGACTGTGTGCTTTATCCAGTCACAATGTTGTACAACTTCTCTTGGAAGTAGTCCTTGAAACTAGAAAGTAGTAGTTTTTAAAAATGAGTGATTTTTAGGACAATTAGATGCAAAACAGGAATTCTGCTTAGGTATAATGCTTGCACTACATAATAAAATTATTCTGCCCAAATTGGAAGGTCTTAAATGAAACTATGCAATGATACTATATGTTACATACTATTCGTTTAATAAATTGGTCTATTTATATACTCTATTTATATATTTGCATACTCAATGTGCTTAACATTAAATACAAACAATAAAAAGAGGTACACACACAATGCCACTAATAGTGCTCTTCGTTATAGATGAAAAAAGGTTTAGAACTACTGCTCCAAATTATACGGTGCTGTTTTAAAAAAGAGGAAAAAACCTTATACAATTATACAAACTTGTGCTTTGGTTCTCCCAAAAGGTCGTATTGCTTTCTACAACGAGTATGGGGTGATCAGAGATGTGTTACAGAACCATTTGACGGAGGTCATGACCCTGTTGACCATGAAGCTGCCCAAAAATCTAAGCAGCAGTGCCAACATTCTGGAGAACAAACTGGATATCTTCAGGGTCCTGCGTCCCTTGGGAAGAAACCAAGCCGTCATAGGCCAGTACCAAGGGTACAACACAGAGGTTCAGGAGGAGCTTAACAAGACAAAGGATTACATCAGTGTCACACCAACATTTGCTGGTAAGTATTAAAACGGTGCTCAACGTGTTTTATGTAATATGTTATGCTAATAAAAGTTAATTTAATAATAGGGGTGGCAAACTATAAACAACTTTTGGAGGTTGTAGTGTCGTAAGGTTGTAGTGAATCTGTATGAAATGGCATAAAAACAAATATAACATTGCATCATGGTTTCAACTAAACAATTGAACTTTGTTTCTTTATTTCAGCAGTGGTTGCATACATTGATATGCCGCAGTATGAGGGCATGCCAATTGTTCTGACTTCGGGAAAGGTGTTGGACGAGCGTGTTGGGTACGCTCGTATTCTGTTCAAGAATGACGTCTTTTGTTTACGGAACAGTATTAACTGCAAGCCCAAACAAATCATTTTTTATTTCGGCCACGGCAGCCTTAAAAATCCATCAATTCTTGTATCTAAGAATCTATTCAAGCCGGCTGCAATTGACAGTGAATGGCAGGAAGTGACAAAGAACAAAGACATAGATGTTCTAGGCTTGTCTCTTTCAGACTATTATGTACAAGCTCCAAAAGTGGAAAGAGAAGCTTATACAGAACTTATTGCTCAGATCTTCATCGGGAAGAAAGATAACTTCATCAATGCTGAAATCCTCCTGGCCTCCTGGGGTTTATGGACGCCCCTGCTCGACAGTCTGAAAAATGCCTACCCTCGCATCTACCCCGGTGGGGATGACAAGAGCAACATGTTGGACTTCCGTGTGAAAGGACGGGAGATCAGCTACGTGGGTGAAGCCGTTATCATGATCTCGCCTGATCGGATGGGGGGTTCAACCACAGACAGTTTCCAAGTGATGCAGGGGAAGTATCGCAGTGCTGAAATGGTGTCCGCCTGGGCTGAACAGCTTGTCGAGAAGCTTGCTGAAGATCTGCAGGCAGCAGCTGCTGAAGCAGTCGGTGAAGGGGGAACCTTCCACCTCGCCCTCTCCGGAGGTTCCAGCCCACTGGCTCTGTTCCAGAGGTTGGCCGATCACCATTTCACCTTCCCCTGGAGGCATACCCATGTGTGGATGGTGGATGAGCGATGCGTGCCTCCCAAAGAGCCAAATTCCAACTTCCATAACGTGCACGAGCACCTGCTCCAGCATGTGAAGATTCCTTATTTCAACATCCACCCCATGCCAGTGCAGCTCAACCAGCGGTTGTGCGTGGAGGAGGACGGAGGGGCGTTTCTCTATGAGAAACAGATTACCCAGTTAGTGAACGGCTCCAGTTTTCATTTTGTACTCTTGGGTGTAGGCTACGATGGTCACACAGCCTCCCTGTTCCCTGGAGGTAAAGTGGACGGACACGGAGGCAGCCTGGTGACCCTCACTGAGAGTCCTGTTAAACCTCACCAGCGCATGAGTCTAACTCTCACTGCCATTAACCGTGCGCATAAGGTCGCCCTGTTGGTGATGGGAAAGGGCAAACACGACCTTGTCACCCAGATGAGCCGAGTCAAAGATGACGCAAACAAATATCCTGTCACCGGGGTTCATCCTACTAAGGGCAGGTTGGTTTGGTACATAGACTATGATGCACTTTTAGGATAAGGAGGTACAGTACACATTAAACGTTCTGGTCTTTGATGTATTGTAAATGTTCTTGTAATTGAAACAACTCTAATTATCTTGTACGCTGGATTTTGACCAAGAATGTATTTACAGAGCAGACTTTTATTGGCTGTAAAAACTACAATGTGTATCCTTTTCTGCTCATGATAGTGGGACCTGGGCCAAATAGCACAGTATATTGTAAAGAAATATTTGTAACGTATTAAAGAGCAAGGTAGGGATTACACATCGTGCTCAAGGATGCTTACAGGTGGTATGAACACAAGGAACCCAAGACCTTTCAGCTGGGAGTTGGTCACTCTAACCAGTAACCTATCCTCCCCCCCCCCCCCCCCCCCCCCCTCCAATATGAATCAAATAATGAATGAATGGTAGTTCAGTATACCTTTTATAGTTTACAGAACTTATTATAAGTTAGTTTGTTCTGGTGGAGTAAACCAATTTAGCTGGTAGTCTTGTCAAACTAAGGAATACTTTTTAACCCCTGTCACATCTTGCTATGTTTGAATGAATGCATGTTTAGTGAATGTACCAATAGATATCTCAGGTAATTAGATAATTCACAAATTTAGAGATGACATACACTTTCTCAGTTAAATACTACTGTATATGCTGGGTTTGGAACCTCCCTTTCAAAAAAAGAAACTTTTTTACAGGCACAAATGAAAGACATATGGCTTTTAAAAAAAAATTCACAATAACAATTTATTTTTATACAAACTGATGCTTTCTAAAATCATTATTTTAATATAAAATAATGATTAGTAGCTTTTACATATCTACAGGTGTAACAAGTAGCTTGCTTGGTGCCCAAGCAACTAGTGAACCAAAAAATTAATATGG
>JAODLI010008496.1:0-26824 GCA_027575585.1 Percopsis omiscomaycus | reverse complement strand
TGTATATATATATATGTGTGTATATATATATATATATGTATATATATATATATATGTGTGTGTGTGTATATATATATAATGTGGGTGTGTATATATGTATGTATGTGTGTATATCTTCTTTTTCTGTTTAAAGCCCCCATCCTGCATGGCAGCATCCTAAAGTGCATCCTAAAGTACTGCATCCTATGCAGTACAGTGCCTGAGGGTAACTTTGGATACCTTCACACTTAGCCAAAAAAATCAGTGTATTCAATATAAAGTGGGTCCGCAGAATAATTCTAAGCTTAAAAAAAATGGAGCTGTCTGAATCCAATGAAAAAAACAAAAAAACACCTCTGAGATATTCATCAACTTTACGTGTGGTCAGTGAAGGATACAACATTGAATCAATTTTTAGTGGTGATATAAAGTTGCAGCCTGAATGAATTCCTACATTTAAATATGTGACACATAATTCCATATAATAGAAATATCAGCACTTTACAGTGAAATAGGACACACAATAGAGTTTTTATTCTGGATTTGACGATATATCTATGTATATGTTTAAAAGCTGAGTTGAAATTTAGATAAATGAAAAAAGTTGTAAACCGTTTTCTTTTTTTCCACCCAGCCTATCCTATCAATTGTCTTTGTGTCTGTCCTCTTGTTAAAGCAACAAACACTGAGAGTCCATTTCATACGAATCATGGTTTATGACAGCTCTTGTACCATAAAGAAACACTTCTTCAGAAGATCAACAGCTTTGGCTGCTAGTTTTTAGGTGAAATGTCCCACCCAGAGTTACAATGATACCGGAGAGTCGGACAAATGAAAAGTGATTGTATTCTTTTAAACCTATCTTGAGGGGACAAGAGAGAGAACGCCTAAACAGTTAAAAAAAAAAAATCCATACAAGAAGAGAAATGACTGCGTCTGTCTCAGAAAATGCATGACAGCTGCATTTGCGCTTCAAATCCACCAGCCTCTATTTGTTTGCGGTTTTGTTTTGCCAGGGTTTATAACCTTTTCTGATCTCCCTGGAGCCCCGCCATAACGGCTACTGCTTCCTGATTGATGCCGCGTTGGAGTTTCACTTCTAAATGCCACACCTCTCCCAGAGACAATGGATGGCTAACCTTTCTGCCAGAGTTAATCTTGCTAATGATTTTGGATTATTGACTCATTAGAGGGACTCGCTAATGAGCCACAGTGTCCGTTTGCTCGTGATTGGACAGTGGGGAAGTATTAGAAGTTGTGTGCTCCCCCCCCCCCCCCCCCAACCTAACCTTCACGGGTGGCTACTCGGTCTCTTCAAACTGGCGGGTGAGAGATGAAAGACCAACTCATTAAAAAGTTTCACCTTGATTAATATCTCTGCCACTACCCTCTTGCTCGCTTTACCACTATTTTGAGGCTGTTAGTGTAGAATACAGGATGTTACGCACACACAACAGCCGGGTGGAGTCAAGGTCCTCTGCAGCCCTACATTTAGGGGGAGGCCTGCCATCCCCTGGAGAGGAGTTGGGTGTAATCCTTTGTAATATAGCTGAGTCCTGTGGGTACATACGGTCCACAGTGTTTAAAAAGGCCCCTGTCCCCCACCCCTGACGCACGCGGCCTGCATGTCGCCCGCGTGCCACCTGTTTGGAATGTGCAGCTTTTCCACCCAGCATGGTGGGTCGACCTTGCCAAAACTTGTGGGTTTGGCACTACTAAGGGCTTAACAAAAGAGCCTATTAAAAAGCGACCATGTATGAGATTGTTAAACAATAATAGTAGTATAATATATTCAACGAGCCCAGTCAAAAGTGTAATTATAATTGTTTTCTAATTTGCTCAGGTAGGGCTGTACTTTTTAGTAACTGTTTCTACACCACAGGCACCATGTCAGAAGGTCTCTAGACAAAGAGTTCCCTATACATGATTTTTTTGATTCAACAGGTTCATCATTGAAAAATGCTGAAAAAGGTTCTGTTAGGGGTTGAACTTATTAATGCGTATTTCGGATATACGTTTACGTACATTTATCCTGCACTACACCCCTGCGCACTAGTGACTAATTTAAAGGTAGGGTGGGCGATCTAGGAGAAGCCATAAAGAGTAAGATAGATTTCGAAAGTATACAACCAAAAAAATCCCAGACCCCGTCTTCAGACCTCCCTCCAAAGTCACTTGTCCAAAACAGAGGAATGCACTCCACTGCCTACCTACTGCTGGACCTGGGGACTGTTGGAGGATCACACCATCGCTAGCCATATTCAACTACCTCATGGCTCATTCACATGTAAGAAAACACCTACACTAACATTATCATATTGAACGTAAACAACGGACATGGCTATTGTTAGTACTCACAGTTGTCAAGCTAGCATGTTAATATTGGGAAATTGTATTGAAAAGAGAGTTTGATGCAGTGCTGAAACTTATTGCCGGCTAGCTATCAACAGCTGGCTGCGGTAACGTTAGATATCAGGCAAAACTAAAAACATCAACAAGGTTAGCGATTATTTTTTCCAATAGCATCAATGACACATTGAAAAATGTGAATTATGTATTGGACTCATAACACGTTTTACATGTTACAGCTTCATCTGTGGATATGATGGTCAGTGGCTTCTGTGTATGTATGTTGGCCTGGCAGGCACCGTGGACAAACAAGTCCACTTCAAGGACAATAAAGCTCTGTTCAATAAAAATATCTAATCCCGTTTGTGATCTATTGCTTTACAGGACAGAAGTCGAGGACTGAGCTTGGAACAATCACATCAACTGCTGGTTACCCGAGTCTGATCTTTGATATTCTCCACTTGACATCAGCAGATGCTTCTCCACCTTTTCTAACTTGTTTGAATATAATCTTGAAAATGACAAATTACAGTACAGCATAAACAATCATTACAGAAATTATAACCTATAAAATATATACATTATATAATTACCATAAAACATGAATTGTAAGGAACCATGTACAATTTCTAACATAATAATTACCATTAGATGTACCAGAGCTAGCCTAAGGAAAATTTACATATGCAGTCCCCTGACACGTTATATGGTTGTGCCATGACTTTATTTATTGTATTGTAGATCCTAATATAGTTCAGAATCTGAAGATTATATGTTATGTGTATTTTGCACACACAAGTATGTTACCACTTTATGCTCAACCTACAATATTGTAAACCAACTCACCCAGCACTCTGCTGACTTGCTTCTGCAACAGCTCCTGGGTGTTTGGGGCAGGGACACCTGACAGAACGCCATGTTGCTATTGTCAGGCCTCATGGTTCTGCTCCGTGCCATCCCCTCAGTAGCAAACAACCTTCTCCGCAGGCTAGAGTTTTTGGAGGTCTGCGATGTAACTGTAGTCCTCAACCTTCAGTTTCTATTTTGCCAGGTACTGCAAGGTGTACAACAAGAAGTCCAGGACGTGGAGGTTGTACACCTTGCAGTACCTGGCAAAATAGAAAGTTTCAACTTCATATTACCTTACATTGTACAATAGTTAGCATTTTCACAGATAATGCCATGAACACACTAAATCAACACCATGCATTTTGTTCTCAAAGCTCAACAAAACAATGTAACTGTATTTCTCATACTATTGGATCTCCTGCCTAGCCTTGTGGAAGAGTCCGGTCACGCGCTATGAGTGCGCAGGCAGAGTGCGCACAGGTAGGTAGGTAGGCCATCCAATAATTTCGTTCGGGCGGAATAAAATGATTGGACATGCTTTTTACAGTCCTGCGACTGCCACAGATTACTTTTTTCATATTACTGTCAGACCATTTAATTTATTCACTGTTGTCGGGATGTGAAGAGAATTTCAAGAAATATAACAAAATGCTTCTGAGATAGATCGCCCACCCTACCTTTAATTCTGTAGATTTGCTTGTGAATCTGTTTTGTGTGTTTTTTTTTAAGTGTAATAATGCAAATTGTATATACCAGAGTATGAAAAATAACTTAACTTCAGGGTACAATTAGACTCTTATACTGTTATGACAATCAGATTTGAATTTCGCTAAAGTCTCTGTAATTTACTATCTCTGGTCGTGAAATATGCACTTTCTTTGAAGTTAAAAGCATTTTGTGTCCACTTTGGTTTGATTTACTGCTGCATTGATATTCATTTGTACTTGTTTACATGTCCTGATCAAAGCAGTGCCATGCCTATATTCTTTTACTGGGTTCATATTTTTGAATAGAGGACTGTCTGTTTTTAATGGGAGCTGGAGAACATTGCTGCCTTTGCAGTCTTCAAAGAAAGATTTATTGACTGTATGGAGATAATAAATTAAAAATACCCCTGCCTTGGCGACATAATTTCCTTTTTTCGCTAACCTCAGGTAATGAGTCAAAAAGAGACATTAGAAGAGCAAAGGAGTGCAGAGGTTTAGATGGTATGGACACCCAGCTCATCTTCAGGCATATTATTAAAGGCTATAGTAAAAGTCTCGATATACACAGGTATTTCACCAAAAACTATGAAGTATTTACAATGTACGTTCTTTGTGATGGGGTTATTTTGGTTGAGACGCGCAGCCTGAAGCGAATAGGTCGTGCCACTCTGCAAGAAGTTATGACCATTTGACAATAAAGTAGGCTACAAAACAATTTAACATGTTCTGTGAATATAAAACCTTCCAGAGCTGCACTATCCACTGAGGCAAACGACACTACTACTATTACTCGTGCTCTCAAAACGTTTCTCTTGTCGTTGCCCCATCCTCCCTCCCCCCTCTACCTGTCTGCCTCACCTTTTCTCCCTTCTCTTTTCTCTTTCTCTCACTATCTCTCTCCCTCCCTCGGCCCCGTGTCACTCTGAATGCAGGTGATAACTCTGAGCGTGACTGCTCACTCAGACGGGGGTTATCTTGTTCCTGTCCTCTTATCGCTACAGCACGACACCAGCTCCTATTCCTGCCCAACAACCGTCACACCGGCTCGACGGCTGCTCCTTACGCCAGGCGCGCCACACATTTCCGCCCTCCACCAACCCCAACCTTACCCCCACCAACACCAGCCACCCACGCCAAGTCTGGAATAATAGATCACAACCCAGTGACTGATGAAATTGACTTTCAGAGTAAAGAGACGCTGACGTTGATGTTTCTCGTTCCCTGCTAGTGTCGTGGATATTTGTGTATAAGTAATAGAAAATATATGCTTACCACTGTTGTTGGTTTAGACTTAAGTGCAAGGGAATGAAAGCTGATTTGATTAATGTTAGTCGTATTTTGAATGGCCTAATCGATCTCAGTAGGGCGCGTGCAGCACTTTTGCGTAGATTCCCATTGATTTGCATTGAGTTTGTTCAGTCGGCCATACTTAAAATCTCACCCTAGAGCTGTAATGAAAGTATTGGTGACATAATCAGCATTGCGAATATGTACGCATAAGCCACACACATTATGTGCACATGTACGATTGATTGATAAACGTTAGCTATCCCTTGTGTAAAGTTTGTACATTTGAGTGTGTACGGTTCTGCTTGTATTGCATTTTATTGTGTGACTTTGAGGGATTTATATCCCAGCTGGACACTTCCGGAAAGCAGTCACAAGGTCTTTGCTTATGGACTTCTAAATCAGCAGGGAGCATACTGACTCCTGATATAGTGTGCCAATTATCAATGCTAACTGCCTGTAAGGCTGAGTTACTGGCACTGCACAAATAAACCTCCAATACCTTGTCACTGACAGGGGCTGTGTATGCACAGGCCCAAGGAGAGGCAAGGAGAAATCATTGTGAGAAATTTTTAATTGTCACTTTGCTGCTGTTGACTAACATAGCAACATTAACAAGGTAATTTAGCAGACACTTTTATCCAAAGCGACCTACAATTGCAGATAGGCATCTTGCTCAAGGATGTTTACAGGTAGGCCAACTCTGGGGCTCGAACCCACAACCTTCCGGCTATGAGTCTAACAGCTAGACCACCAGACTATCTCTCCCCCTACATGACAATAGTGTTCAGCTTTGGTATTTGTTTAATTCCCCATGCTATCATTCTTAAGATATGGGACTATTTTTTTTCCCCTTACAGTTGAAAAGCAGTTGACGGCAAAATGTATTTATTTTTCTGAAATAACCAGTACCATACTGTTTGGGCCTAAAGGATACAAACACAATGTAACCAATTGGATAAAAACACTTTCACTTTCACAATAAGGTAAACCAACTCATCAGTAGTAGTTACCCAGTAACTAAATAGGAACTAACTATATAAGTTAATGATAACCTTAAAATGAATTACCATTGTTGAGTCACCTCAAGCATCATAGGCCTACTAAGTAGTTACTAGAAATGCATGATTACTTAAATTCCGTAAGGACATCTTGTAGTCATGTAGTGACTTACTTTGTTGATATATTAAATCGGTAGTCTATTAAATAACCATCAGGCTGATAATCCAAAACACAACCAGCTGATGATGTCCCCAGCGGTCCGTCGGGCTTTGGAGCTTGGCATCCTAGAACACCTGATCCATCCAGGCACCGCTGTTACACCAGCGTCAAGCAAGCAGATGGTCAGCCTGTAAAGGGACGAGGTAGCAATAGAAATGGACCAGCCGGAAGATGGACTGATAATGGCCGCCCCAGTCGTCATGGAGACGGTCCGTCTTGGACATTCCACTGACTGGGTCATGAGGTCCGCTATCCACTGAACTTGATGTATCAATCTGTAACGTTCACTGCATTTATCATGGCTGTTGTGTCTCGTTTTAGCTTCTAGTAAAAACAATACATGATCTCATCTCACATTAGATGTTTGTTTTCCATTAGTGTAAATGTTTGGCAAGATAAATGAAATGGAAAATCACAGTACCACAGTCTGTAACTGTTATTAAAAGGATTTGGGTGAAACAGACAGAAAATTGAAAGATTTAAGGTCTGTGTCCACCAAATGCGTTTTTTTTACGCTGGCAGGGCCCACAACCTCCTTTTCAGAGCGGTTCCACTTCCAACAGTAGTATAGTCTCTATAACTTTGGAAAGGTTAGCTAAAACGACGTAAAGATATCGCATCCTGGCATTGTCAGTTTCTCCGCCGCAGTGTTGATATCGTATGTCCCACCCCCTCCTCGATTTTAATTGGCCGACAAGAGAGAAGTGACATTGACAAGCCCAGCGCTGTTCCGAAAGCGGGGAGAAAAGATGTACGCCGAGGACGTCGAGCGCTGTCAACGCTGAACAAACAGCGAAAAAGAGGCCCAAAAAGGGCCATGCTGTACAGTGTATACCTAGTATCTCTCTCTCTCTCTCTCTCTCTCTCCCACTCCCTCTCCCTCTCCCTCCCCCTCCCCACATACCCTCAAACTCACACATGGCTCATTTCTCTCTCTTTCTCTCTCTCTGTATCTCGGTCTCTCTCGCTCTCCCCCACACACACTCAACTCAAGCTCGCACGCGGCTCATTTCACACTTGGGTACCCCAGGTGCTATTAACGGGGGTCACATTGAGACATGGCCGCCAGCGGGCCTCTTAGCTCCCTCCTCTTGTAGCTCCCCGTCCACCTTTATGATGATGACACCCCCCCAGACGCTGTCCCCTGCTCGTCCCCCTTTTAAGCAGCAGCTAATAGGGTGTCACCTGTGGGGTAGAGCTGCACACCCCTTGCTCCTGTCCCATCTATTCATGGGCACCTTGCTGCCAGAGACGCCACTCTCTTCATTGCTTGCTTATCTGCAGGGCTTTTATGACAGGGCCACCTTAGCAGAGGTAATATAGGGGTCGCAGTTTGCTTCGCATTTTCAATTAGGGCACGTAACGGACGTTTGGGTGTTTTGTGTTGTGCGTACCCACGTGATACTGGGTTATTTTTCTGCAAGGGACGTGTTTTTTTTTTTATGGGGTTTTGTGTGTGCACGCGTTGCCGCATAATTGCTTGTGAATGTGCTCCGACAGACGCCCTTATCCAGATAACCCGCGTGCTCCATGTTTCACTGAAGAGACACCCTTATCCCCAACATCTCCCTGTCTGTGTGACATGTCTATCAGTGTTAAACCAGGCAATCTGGTGGCCCAAGCAATGCGATGGGGACTGCCTCTCTGTTTGGATGTGACAAATGGACAGAGGGGGGAGATAGCCGTCCAGTTAGGAAGACCTGCAGCTCTTGTCAATCCTGAGCTGTCCCCAGAGGAAAGATGGCCATTACAAACCAATGAACAGAATGGGGCCGCGAGGCAGGTCACCAGAAGAGCTTGAGTCCCTCAGCCAAGTTTAGAACAAGGGAGGGTTAAGAGGAGGGTTTTATACTGCCGTGTTGTTTACTTGTGGTAGGATGTCGAGAGAACATAGTGACCATGCATCTAACTCAACCCAGTAGAGCTAGACTGCTTTGTAATGGATGGATTTGAATGTTTGAAATCATTCAAATAGACAATACGACAGACAAACGTTTTAGTTTTGAGTAATCAGGGGTTGATCAGAGCCAAGAGGGGTTTGTTCTGAAGAGCTCTCTTTTCTTTTTTTTTTGTGGCGTAAAACATGTTCCATGTATTCTTATATATTTAAAAATATAAAAACCTTAATTTTTCCAGAGCTGTATAATTTTCTCTCTATATACTGTATACCAGCTTCAAAGTTCAACATTTTCGTTGTTTAACTTACTCAACACTTACTCTTACATAACAGGACATTACACTGAACAGGTTGGACTACTGAAAACCTTTCTCACAGGCTGTGGTTTATCTTGCTGTTGTTTTGTACCTGGGCTGTGTTGTACTCTGTCCTCGTAGTGTTGCAATGATGGAGAGAAATCTCTCCTGGTCTCTTCCTCTGTGCTGGAGGGCTGTGGACAGGCCCTGTTAACTCGGCTTTCCAGAGAGTCCCAATGACGAGAGGCTTCACGGACCATAAACCCAGAGGGATGAGGGAGAGGGGAAAATGGCCGCCGTCTCAATTTTCTGCAAGACTGCCTCTTTCGGTTGTGGCTATAGGCCTGCCTCTTTCGGTTGTGGCTATAGGCCTGCATCTCTCTTTCAGCCAGATTCTCCAGCTCTGTTACTCCACATTTGTCCAGATCCTTTGTCTCTCTATTTTGTTCAGATTCAGTTTGTTCCTCTCTTTCAAATGGCATCAGTATAGAAAGCCTTAGGCCAAGGGTACAGTGACAATGGATTTAGACTCCACGGATGAGCACAATTTACAGTCAGGGAGCAGCGCAACTCTCTACGCGCACACACGCACAAATGCTATCTTGGTGGTTTCAGTACAGAACATCGCTAAACCAGCTAAGAAGAGCGACAGCTTGATTCTAATTGCTGCTGGCATATTGGGCCGCAATTATAAACGCCGGCTTATTCACTTTTTAATTGCCTCATTCAATTTGTTCACATTTCGTTCTGAACAATGTCAACCTGCTGCAGTTGAAAGCGATTAGCTCCAAGGATGTGTATCATACATGACCATAAAACCCTTCTTGAAATGTGTGTGTGCCTATTGCCGACGTGCCTTTCTGGGTTCTGTGAATCTGCTTTTCGACTGTATAAAAAGAGACCTTTTTATACAGAGATCTAGTAGTGCCGTTAAGAAGAGTCCTCATTATGCCGCATTTGCTTGTTTATACTGAACCAATGCAGCTCCCAGTGCTTTTACAAAGCAATCCGGCGTTCTGGAACCAGAGCCAGAGGCAAGAGTGTGACATTGCACAACAGCGTTGGCGGAGAAAGATCTGTCTGTAGTCTCCAGGATTAGAAAAAGTGTTGATAAATTACCCTTAGCATGCTCGTTGGTACGAGACTGACGCTAACCGGCCTGTGGCGTAGCCTATATGTGTCTATGGCTTGTGGTGAAATGACGCGCTGATTAATGAATAAAAGTGGTGGTTTTATATATTCACGTGTATGGTTTACATTTCATGACGTTAAATAATCGTTTCTGACAATATTGTGTTTATCCCCCATTGCGGCCGCCAACAGCCTCATAGAGTTACACTGTAGATTTTAAAGACACTGCTATAATATAACCTTCATTCATGAAATAATACCGTACTTGTGGATGCATGACTCTGGTGACAAGCTTCATCAAAATGTCCCCTTTTCACAGACATCATTCTAGCTCTGTGACTACCTCCGCTGCCGGCACAGAGGCAGAACAACAATGCCCCCCCCCCCCATTTCGCCTCCGTACCTTTTACACAAAACGGCGAGGCGGAATAAAGCTGAAATTTTCCTGTGTTTTTATCCTGTGTAAAAAGGGCTTAGGAGTGCTGTAGGTTAGGGGTGTCCCTTTTAAGCTAAACTTTTGTTCTCCTCCAGGTACGGATTTGACTATTTTATATTGAGGGGATAGGCAGATTCACATCTGAGGAAGTAATACCACAGTTTTGCCGCTGGCGGTTCCACAGGGAAACATCTACAAACGTTCCCGAGGAAAGGAAGAGCACCTCACCCAGCCACATTTCCCTTTGAACTGGTGACCCGCTATTGACAGGCTCACTTCTGTGGCCTCTGGACTAGCACCACCGCTGAGTACACACACGTACCTATCAGTCATTTGGTGTGGATGTATTTTTGTGTGTCTGTCTGTGTGTGTGTGTGTGTGTGTGTGTGTCGCTCATTGTTGAGTCAGGCGGTGAGGCCGGATTCATTAAGATTGATGAGGAACGTCCAATGTCATGGCTGGGTTAGCGGTCCACTGGCAAAAGCAGGAGGAGGGCCACCGGGCTGCTGAGCTCTCAACTCCGCACTGCACCAAGTAATTATCTGGTTAAACGTCTAATGAATACGCTAATTTATTCATTTATTCATCCAGGTTATTTATTGGGGGGCGGATTCAAACGCTTGCCCTTTTCAAAAAAGAGGGACGGAATGTTCCAGGTTCACCTTATTAAGGGCAGCTTGGAGATGGCAGAACCTATTTTACCCTCTGATTCTAAGCTGAATCCTTCGTTGATGGTGTGATAGTTGTCCATTGTTCCTAAGGTTCAATTGGTTGTTTACGGATTCTGAAATGTGAATATCTGCAGATCCATTATTGTTTTTTTTGTCAACAAATAGAACTTGGCATTAATTATTAACTTAAACTGTACATTGGTTGAATAAACTGATTTGGTGAAACAAAAATAAACTTAATTGTGGAATAAATTAGAAGTTAATGCGATGACTTTTTAAAGTCACCAGAATTATATTCTTCTTATTATTTCCTGGAATAAATTGATGCTACTGTCTACTGGGTATAAATTTGTTCTCCATTCTTATTAGCAGCACACTGATGGCACCTTTGTGTGTGACCTTTAAGTTCCCTTAGTACAAACGGTGACCTGAAACATAATGGGAGTGCCACAATGTGCAACCTATGCAGGCTCTTAAATTGAATTAAACATTCAATGTGTGCTGAATCATTAATTGCCACGTGAGAGCAAATCAACTCTATAAATAAATCTAACTAAATTCACTATCATATATGTGTAACTCCATATTCCATATTCATATTCCATAACAGGTTCAAAGATTTGCAGAATTATGGGCCCTACCAAGCATTTGCCGATAAGTGATCGGGCAGAAAAACTAAAAAGTGGTTTGGATTCCCAGGGAGGTTGCATGGTGCAATTCTAACCCCGGCTCTCCCACAAATGTTCCTCCCTTTCCAGGGGCTCGCAAGAGAACAAAACTCAGTGGTCTAGATGAGAAGAGAGCTTTAGACAAGCGCTGCATTGTTAGTTAAAGACTTTTGTAATGCTACAGCCTCGCTAATAAGCATCACACAGTGCACAGAGGATTGACTGAAACAGAAACTGCCGGCATAGATGATTCAAAGAGATTTCTTTTTTTTTTTTTTTACAAAGTGGGCCAGCAATGTGCTGTGAATTCCTCATGAGCGACGTAGTGAGAGTGGGGATGTTTCCTGTGGGGAGAGGAAGTGAGAGAAGAATACTAATACCAGCTACCCAGAACCCACTCATTAATAAACACCATATGGCGTCACCGCACCAATGCCTGAAAGTCAGTGAGCTGGAGCCGGTCTTGGCGGCCATTTTAAAGTTGAGCGATTTATTTTCTATTTTTAAATATTTTTTATGTTGAATCGTGGTGACATGGTTTATTAGAATAAGACATGCCTTTTTTGCTGTAGAGACATGCCTTTTTTCTATAGTCTTTAGTTATTGCCTCGCTCTCTCTCTCTGCATGAGAACATTTCATGAGGATAGGGACTCTTATTTCCCATGCTGATGGCATACACGTATGATTATAACATTTTTAATAAAGCACTACCTAGAGTCCGTACATTTTATTAGTGTTGACCTCGTTTGTGAGCAAAATCTAATCAAACAATTGAGTTGAGTTGATTTCTGGCGATGACCATCAAAAAACCACTCCTTTTGTATGTTAACGCTGTAAAATCAGCATAGCGCCTGGTCGTATATTCTTGTTTCGATTGACAACAAACCAGGACCCAGATAAAGCTTTACCTTCACAACCAAGGAATAGAACAGCATTCTGGTAAATGTCTACTGCATTGGCATTGCAGACTTCAGGATGACATTTTGGAGGGTTTTGTAGGGTTTCCCATTCAGTTGCAGTATAATCTATTTATTGATATCTACTGACTTTCATCACAGCTGAAACGATGCAGAAAACGAGAGCTAGCGATAGCGCGTTACCACAGGTTTGGGCTAATGGGTCACACCGGGTAACCTGGCACCCATCCATACCCACAACAGTCCCCTGCCAGGCACAAGTCAGCCAGCTGGACCCTTAGCAAGGGATACATTTCAGTGTATGTTTGTTCTCCCATGTGAATGTGTGTATATGCGTGCACCTCTCTCTCTCTTGCCATATTCGAGGTTCAAAGAGAATCCTTAAAGCTCTTTGTGGTCTTGAGCTGTTTTTTGTCACGGGCGAAGATGGGAGAGAACTAATAAAAACAGCTAGAATTATGTCATATGACGCTCCTATTTTTATGATCTGGCCCTCTGTGACAGTTAAGCAGGCATCAGACCCATCTGCTGATTGATGATTGAGTCCGAGCAATTTCGGTTGCTGTTGGTCCAGTGGCAGAGGACGCATTGAACATGTAGTACCCCTTAGCAAACCTGTATGCCGGTACGCTGCATCACTCGGGCATGATGGATTCCGGAAGGTCACTTTACGCTTCGTTTTCAGTGTGAAGGCAGCATTCAGTGTTGAAGATCAAAGGCTCATCAGACAGCTTTGGAGAGAGCTGGCAAACCTGGTGGCTCGGGATGGAAGCTCCATATCTACTTGATTCCTTCAATGTTGCACTCTATTTGTGTCTAGAATTTCTGGTTGAAACAAGCATTACAAAAGTTTGTAGTTCCCAATAGAGTGTAGTTCCCAATAACTGCATTTCTGACGCACTCCTGATTGCCTTCCTTGAACATGCTTGATATGGAATAGAGGTCACCAAATCAACATACAACATATATAATATCTATATAGGCTACAATTACATTTATATTAAATATATTTTATTTTTTTAATTATTAAATATATACTTTTTACATTTTTGATATTGATATTTATATTATATTTACAAGAATATGCAGTGGTCTCATGCATGGCCGTATAATCCCATGTATACCTATTACCTACATATTACTATATCTTATAGTATATATTATAATACTATATATAAAGATATTACAGTTTTCAGCGCACTTCTGCACTTCTGCACTTCTGCACTCCTTGTGCATGGAACAACAAAAACAAATGTGTAATATAATAACAAGTAATATATAATACATTTCACTGCTATGGAACTATTTTGTGGCTCAGAGTTCTCGGTTAACCAAGTATCTAGAAGAAATCTGGTGTTGGTGAAAAGTCCTTGCCAAAAGGAGCAGATTGGCATCACTGCCCGTTAGACTTTACAGATGGCAGACGTTTGCATTGCATTGTGGGAGAACAGGGCGTGGGTGGCCTCCGAGATCTAATCTCCCGGCGTGATCTCTCACTCCAATTCTCTCTCTCTTTCTGTTCATTTGCTTATTTCCTGTTGCTATTTCATTTTCTATTTTATTTTAGATTTCTGTCTTTGTCTATTTTCTCTTGCCCTCTCGTCTTCAAATTGAAGTGAAACTGGGGACAGGCTAGGTGTGAGAAGGCGAACCAACTAGCTGTTGAGGTTATTTACAGGACATGATGGCCATCACCAGAACTGTGTTTGTGTTTGCCTGTATTGTGCACCCTGTATCTTCTAGTGCCGTAAAACAAAAAAGAAACCGTCAACTGTCTCAACACAGCCTGTCCAACCTGTTGTAGAGTGCCGCGAAACAAAGGGACGGCGTTGGGGTCTGTGTCCTGTGGGGGGCCTGTGTCGTCAGCAGCGCGCGCTACGTGCTGCGTTGTATTTCCCCTGCAGCGAAACGAGTAGGGCCGCTGTCCTCCAGGCTTTTCGAGGTGATTATTACACTATACTGAGTCCATTCCTGAATCCACCGTGCCCTTGTGAAGCCAGGCTGGCGTGATGTGCATTAGCTTGCGGGGATTATGCAGGCTTCATCATGTCAGGAGGTTTTTTTTATATATATTTTTATAACATTCATCGATCTCACAAGCACCCTCTCCCTTACCTGGCCAGACTGGACTCCAGTGGAAGATTGATTCGGGTCATCATTGCCAGCCCTCCACCACACAATCTCCCCTGCCACACCAGCATTCTCACATACCTGTTTGAAAGGTCAGCGAAATGACCTAGTGCCTGTCCATCAAGGTGGGTCAGGGTCAAAGTGGTTTTCGTTTGTTATGTGTACAGTGCAACACAGGGTCATCCTGGACAATGAAATTCTCATGACTATGGCAAGGTTGCCTGTGTAGACAATAAGTAATTAAAGCAAGTAATTAAAACAAGTAAATAAAATAGGGTGTCTGTTGTACTCACAAATGAGTTTTGAGTCTGTTCTGTTACCCAGAGTGCAATGAGGTTTTTTTTTTTTTTCAAATGGTTTGTTTTTTTGGCACACACGCCCATCGGAAACCATTTGCATTCCAAGTTTGGCTGGGGCACTCAGCGTGCCGTTGCTGCTTTGAACACACTCCCAGACGTACCTATTCCAGTGCAGTGGTTCATTTGGGAAACATAGTTAATTAGTGTGTCAGTGTGTGACTGTTACTCCTTAATTGTGTTTTACTGTGATGATTGTATGTGTATGACTGCAAATATGCGTGTGTGTGTGTGTGTTTGTATTTGATGCAGGGCCTAATGGTTTTACAAAGCACGGTCTCTAAGCTATTTTCAGCTTTGTGAATGAATTCATGGGAGAATGGTATTCCTCAGCTGTCACGCATCAAAGAAGACATGTTTTATTATTTACAACCACTCATTACCAAGCTGCTTCTCTGACACTGAAATGAGCTGTATGCATATTTGATTATTCATACATGCATACATACCGTACATGCATACGTACACTACAGTTAAGAAGTTTGGGGTCACTTAGAAATTACCTTGTTTTTGAAAGTAAAGCACATTTTGCTGTCCATTAAAATAATAATAAAATTGATCGGTAATACAGTGTAGATATTTTTAATGTTATAAATGACTACTGTAGCTAGAAATGGCTGATTTTTAATGGACACTGCAAAGACGTACAGAGGCCCATTTTCAGCAACCATCACTCATGTGATCCAATGGCACGTTATATTAGCTAATCCAAGTTTATCATTTTAAAAAGGCAAGAAAAATAAGAAAGTTCTTTGTTTCTGTTGAGCCTGTAATCAAAGCTACTAATGCTGATTCTCCAGATATTCAACTAGTCTAAAGAAGGACAGTTTTAATAACAGTTTTCAGCTGTACTAACATCATTGCAAGAGGGGTTTCTGATCAATTTTATTTTAAAAACAAGGACATTTCCAAGTGACCCTAACCTTTTGAACGGTAGTGTACATACATACATACATGGATGTCACCCATTTTTGTATTGCATGTTTTAATATAACATCTGTTTTTAATCAACCTGCCAAACTGTCTTCTGAGAGATTCTGGTTTGGTCAAAGGATTGCGTGAATAGAATTTAAAAAAAAATTGTGTGTATCATTAGCTTACCAGGGTTTCATAAACAAGCATGTGTCACATCCCATATGGGGAAAAATACAGTGAAAGTCAATTACCAAGAATGGTTTGATAAAACAAAAACTAAATATGTACCGATAGACAGTATCTGAAGTCAAGAGAGGTTTTGTTAAGATTTGCAACTCCAGTTCTAATGCCAGTGCTTGAATGAAGTTCTAACTCCTAATCTTTATTATAACATTATACTGTATGTAAAAGGGAAATTATACCTTTATTATACTATAGCGGTTAGAGTAGTGGACTTCCAACTGAAAGGCCCTGGGTATAATCCTCAACATGACCAGAAAGCAAACAGAACTCAGTAATGGACTCTTGGTAGGTTTTGGTAGGTTTACAATATATAAAGGATATATTCTGGCCATTCTATTGTAAATGTATTTTCTGTGGCTATGGGATGACTAGTGTATCAACTTCACAGCTAATGCCTCTCTTAGAGGCCTTCAGTTTTCATATCCATCTTTACCAGGGTCTAGATAAATGGGTAGGGCCTCATTTTCCCAGCATCTCCAGGTGAAGTTTGTTGCGAGTGTGTGTGTGTGCGCGCGCGCCCCTGTACTGATGCAAGGTATTGCTGCGTCTCGAGAAGTGGTGGGCCAGATCAATAGGTGGCGGACGGGGCAGTCATCGATCAAGGTGGTGCACTGGGGCTAATTTATGCCCGCGCTCCGGCGATCCCTCCGCCACAAGGCACCGGGGCGTGAAATTCAAATTATTATTACAGCCAGGCAATTCCATTATCCTGGGGAAAGGATGTACCATGCCGGCCCATAGCAATCGCCTTCCTTGTGTAAGGGAGAAAAGCAGATTGAGTGAGTGAGTGAGTGATAGTTTGAGAGAGAGAGAGAGAGAGAGAGAGAGAGAGAGAGAGACCAAGGCTAGCCTTTAGTGACCATGATAGTTGGAAGGAATTATTACCCCAGTTTATCATGGTATCTTCCATTTCCCCCCAGTCACATTTGTTCTTTTGATACTATAGGTGGCATTTTGAAAATCCATCAAATGTACTACTTTTACCGAAAAATGCTGTCCACTGATTCTGTAGTCTTGAGGGCTTTATAAAATATACCATCGAATAAAATGTCTGGGGAAATCTATGAGACAATTTGGCTTAAATCTGGGTGGGGCAGTAAACAGTTTGAAATTGTTAAACCATTCCAACGCCCTATGAAGACTGAGGTCCAAATACAGTAGGGGCAGGGATTCAAACAAGAAGATCTAGCGGTTCTAATGTCAACACAGTCCTACCGGCAACTTTGACAAAAGCTGTTGTGTCCTTACTGTACGTATTATGGATATCAGCATGTAGCAAAAAAGAAAATATGAAGGGAAACTTTGGTTTTACAGTGTTTAAGTTTAAGAAAGTTAAGCCATGCACTGTCATTTGCAGGGGTTTCTTTCACTTTACACTGTGCCTGCAAGCATCATTTACTCCCAAAAGCATCATTTACTGTAAAAACAAAAAACAAAACAGTAACCTAATTAAACTAATAAAACCTTAGTTCAACTAATTTGGAGCAAAGTAAATACAACTAGTGTGCTTAATTATTTTAGAAACTAGCTGTTGAAACTGTTTAAAGCTGTTGAAGCTAAATTTCTCAAGCAAAATATTGCTAATAGAGTCACAATTAATCAAAACAAAAGAACCCTATCTTGTGCACTGAAATTATTCACAATGAGGGCACAAGGTCTGCCTCATTCTGATTTCACTCTGCGATAGCAGTTTATGTTCCTCCTGGCTCCGACATTTAGTTTGGACACGGCTGAAGGATTTTTCTGCTGTTGTCAAATTGTGATAAATTCAGATTATCAAAATGCATGTCTTTTAATTTGCATCATTAATTGGTGACTGCAGATCAGCATCTGTGGATTTTTGCACACATACACACACAGCTACACATAGACACCGCATAAGCAGGTCTTGTTTCATGGAAAGCAATTAGCTTAATAGCTATGTCCGCGATATTACATTTACATCTAAACACGCGTAATTGTTTCTCCTTCTATCAACAAGTGGTGTTTTTGACAACCAAAAACATCGATATTTTTCAAGCTCTGAAGATGATTGGTGTTGTATTGTGTACGGGCAAAATATAGCTTTTTGAAAACAACGTGGGACATTTACATGGACACACATCCAAGATGGCACAGTTGTCAACATTTCTTTTTAATAAGTAATCTGTTAAAAAAATATATTATTCACAGCTGCTTTGCAGTAAATTTAACAGAGGACGATTGCATTATGGTCCTTCCTAGACCAGTTTGTGATCCGTGTAGTGGGTACCAAGTCTGGACATCTTTGATCAATTTCACAAACATCAATTTACATCAATGCCCAGTGTAGACCGAAACGAAAAATACATGTTTTCAAATGTATTCGTATGAATGTAGACATGGCCTTTGTTAACCATTAACTGCGGGCTGCAACCTGTAAGGCCTAATCTGTTAAGTATAAAATTAGCACCCACATTATAGCTCAGATGCACCATTAGTGATGTTACACCACTGGGAACAGAATAATCACTTATTTGACTGTAGTTTTAAGGACAAGTTGGTGAAGCGAAGTTGAAGCCAACGACAAGGATGCCAACGAGGTAGAAAGCAAGAAAGAGAAAAGAGAATTTTTAATTAAAAAACATTTAATCTTGGGGCTTAGTTCTCTGGCCTCAAGTCATAAATGAATCACTACTGCCATGGCATGTCGCGACTGCTCTGAGCCCTTGTGTGCAAAAAATAAGGTAAAAGAAATTAGATACATTTCGATTAGATATAGATTTTTATACCAAGTATATTGAGGATCAAAAATATGACACATTTCACAAATAAAAATACCAGAGGCCATTCTCGTCTTCATGATAGTCTGGCATATCCTGGCAACAAACATTTCAACCACATTGTAATGCCTTTCAGCAGACATTTGAAAGCCTTTTTCATTATGTTTGCCATTGTCTCATCCTCCTTTCACTTCAGTTTGAGTGTCTTTTTATTGTGTGTGGTTTATGAGAACAATGCAGATGTCTCTTCAAAGCTGTATATCGCTAGTTGTGTGAAGAAATTTCACACAGGAAACTACCTGGTATTGATCAAACAATGACACATCATTATGCAAAATAGCCTTCAAGCCACTGAATGCCTACGCATATACTAATGACCCTTAATGACGTGATTGGAGAAGGAGGAAGAAGATGATGATGTAGATACACAGTACAAATACAAACATTGTACATTGTGTTTCCTTGCCAGTTATCATGATGGGTTGTAGTGTTTAGAACAGGTTTACTGTAAGGGATAGGTCAAGGGTCAGTCCTGACGTCACATTGGGGGGGGGCGGGGGGTTCAGAGGGAAGAGCTACCAGGGGTTATGTGCATCTGTCCGCGTGTGTGGGTCAACCCCACTTACCATGACAAATAACTGTATTGTTATCATGTTATGTTGCCTATCCTACCCTTTTAAACAAAACAGAATGTACAAGCCAAGCCAGGATCATCCCATTTGCAGTATAACCCCCCACCCCACCCCACCTCCAAAAAAAATAAACAAATAAATGTTAGGTCAAACTTCATACATTGTTCATTCTTCATACATTAGCTATGATGGATCCACTCTTCACGTATATACAATGTGCAGGAAGACATACAGTTGTATAGTTCTATTTCTCTTTTCTCCAAATAAATAGTAAATGCAAAATTACTTTTCACTTCCAAGGTTGTGTTTACTTTTCACTTCCAAAGTCAACATATATAATGTGGCAGGAGTGGCTACACTTTCCCATAGAACTGTAGATTGTGTGTAGATTACAAAGCTGGATAGCCCAGTTGTAGGCATAAATATAGTGAATCAAGCCATACCAGTGCGACTTGATCTTATCTACAACCTGTCATTACACTTCTCTTGTACATTGAATTGATCTCATCTGTGATCTAATCTAATGACTGCTGATGTCACCTGATCGAATATAATGAAAAAGACACAATAGAACAAGGAAAGTGGTAAAACCAGATATAGGAATGGTCCTCTACATCCAAGAAGTAGGAACAAACTTCTATGTCTGACATTTGAAACTCTAAAGAAGTCTACTCAAACTCTAAAAGGTTTGTGGAGAACATACGTTTTTAACCTGGATTTAAGAGTTCATCATTGACTGTAAGTGTCTACTGAATTAATGTAATACTGTAGTGTATACTATCAGCTGCAGAAGAGAATCCATTGTGCAACACACTTAAACACATATCGTTCTATACAGTGGGTATTGTTCTTCACTCTCAGTGACCAGAGAATAGGCATTTTAAAGTGTCAGCCTACAACACACACACACATACATGTACACACACAAATCTAATCCAACCAAAGCGTCATGTTTTATCCCCATGGTTGGGTGTATTCTGAATGGATTTGACCCCTTCTCTCTCCCATTGGGTGCTTGCTTGCAACGTCTTTAAGGTGGCAGGTGATTGAATTCTTGTCCCCCTGCCTGAATGGGTTAAACAGTTCCTCGAGCCACATCGCAGCTTCCCGCATACAGCAAGATTGCATTTAGCTGTTGCTGCCAAGGCAAATAGGCAACCTGTCGGTCTGGTAGGGAGGAGAGATAGAGGGAGAGTTTAGAAAGGGAAGAGAAGAAAAGGGTCTATCCATCCCGTTTTCTTTTTTTTAGAAGAAAGGAGGGAATAAATAATCTAAGAAATGTACAAATTATAAAAGGTTAAACATACTGTACCAAGACATTTAGTTTAGGAAACGAGAAGCCATTCAGCTGTTCCCTGTATCAGACTGGTGTCTAACCTTGACTAATAAACCAGACAGATTGCTTTCTTCTCAGCAACACGTTTGCTCTGCATCTGATTTACTGAAACAGAGGTTGAGTCTGCTACGACTTGTTGACAGTCAACAGCAGATGCCTTGTTAGCTGTTATGTTTTCACATTTCTAGCCTTCCTTCCAGATAAACGTGGCTGTGATGTAGCATCCATCCAGAGCCTGCGCCAGGGTCTTTGATGGGATTGGACACAAAGCCATAGCATTTTCGAGCTAAAGAAAAAAGTCAAAATACCACGTTAATTTATTGTTCCTTTGCACTCCACTAATGTTAATGCGCTATTGGTAAAGTTTTCTACCAGAGACCTGACTACGATGATGAGCTCACATCGACCGCCATTGTATTAGCGATCCGTTAAATAAGTCGAAATTGTGTTCCACAAGCGCCACATTTTGTCTCAATCCGTTTGTCATGTTAACGTTGCCGTGTTGTACCAGCTTTGACTACTTTATTGAGGTTATTAAAGTAAAATAAAGCAATCATTTACTACATCTGCATCTCGGCGATGGCATTTTCAGGGCCATTAACAGCAGATGCGCTCAGTGACTCCTGTCCAGTCAATTCATTTGTGGCAGATTTCATAACATGATTATCACAAATATATGGCCTTAATTTCTCCTCAAGGCTTTTTTTCCCATTTGTGGTATACTGTATGGTTGCTTTATTTCAGAACAATGCAGAACTTTGTTTTTGAATTGCAGTCAGTTTGAAATTCCAAAGGCATTCCAACCCAGCTTGCCCATCTCATACAGTCTCTCTCTTTCTGTGTTTTGCAGGTAACGTGGTGTGTTTTTACTCTCCAGACAGCCCCTCTGTGATGGCAGTAGGTGCGATGAGTAACGCTCCCTTTCTTTGTTAGCTACGGGAAGATGTGCGCACACGGCAGGGTGGATTCGCTGGAGTGCACACTGACGCACTCAACAAACATGCAGCGGAATGACAATATGGAGGGTCAAGTTAGCAGTCTATATCCATACACACTTATGAAGGCAATCGCACCCGCGAGCATACAGCTAGCAAACACTGACGCGCAAACACAACCCGACGTATCTTAAGTGTCCGAGTGTGTTCACACTAACCCTCAGCTATAGGGTATAATTTATTAGATTGCAATACATTACAGTAGATAGAGTAGCCAAAAAAGTTTATTTGCCAACAGAACTCCCCCTGGTTGTAGAGTTTGCACATACAGTACGCACTGTATGCATATCCAAATTATGTCAATTATGTATGTGCAGCTCTGGAAAAAATTAAGAGATCACTACACATTTTTTAAAATATAAATCAAATGTTAAACATAGTAAAACCAGAGAAACTGATGAAGTGGTCTCTTCATTTTTTCCAGAGCTGCATGTACATGGGTACATGGGTGTGTGTTTATTCAACTGTCTGTCATCTTCACTTATGGCTGTATACATTTCCTGAAATGTTTGCGTACAAGCATGCATGTGCGTATATGGGCATGTTTGTATTGATAAGAACTAATTCCAAAATCCCTTGTCAAATTAACATGTCACTGACAAATCCCTTCATGTATCAAACTCTGTAAGGCTTGACTTGTCAAGTGAGGGAGAGACACTTTTGATTCCCTTTATTTTTCTTTTTTTTCACATTGGCATAGGTAGCTTTGTTTGCCTTTGCCGAAAGTAAACATGGGCAATCTGTGCATCAGGCCATTCCGTTCTTGTGGGCGGTTGGGAAAATATTTGGGTAGGTTCACCGTCTCCACTTAAGTAAATATTGTAAACACAAATGGTTGTGTACATTTCTCACCTAATAACATTTTAAATACAAAACACTTGCACGCGTATCAACCCACGAGTGTTGATAATTATTGTACCACAGTTGTAAAAAATGTTTATAGAACAGAAGAAAAAGAGTTAAACATTTGCAGTACTTTTTTCCCCAACGCCGTAATGCGGTTGAACTGGTTAGGCATATGAAGTGAATGGCTCAACACGCTTTCTAGGTCATGTGTGTTAGCTCTAATTTTCTCCTTTTTACACCGCGCTTTATAATTGTGCGCCTGTACACGCCGTTCCGAGTTACAATGCTAAATCCATGTTGATGTGAAGCCAAATGGTTCACATTATTGGGAATAGTTTGAGAGGCGCCCTGTTCAGTGACTTCATTTACAGCTTTGTGTGATCGTGAGCGTGGATATAGAATCCACTGACAGTGTGGGTCAACGAGTAACCATGCAGACACTTGACCCCCTAGGTAGCAAGGCGATATAGGTTAGCTTGGGGGCATCTTGTGCAGGATTGAACTAAGGAAATTGAGATAGCTGGGCTGAAGGCGGTCTACAAATGTCAGTTTAATGAGGGGAAAAAAAATGCTATGGCTGGAAGATTTGTCAAATGTCTGTAGCCCCAGGATTTGATGCCATCTTATCTGCTTGACATTTAAATAGCATAAGATACAATCTAAAACATTTTCTACTATTTATGATGAATTGATATAATAATGATGCAGTCTGCTCCTGATTCATGAAAGTATTTCCAATTGCAGTCCTGATGAGGTTTCTAATCATGTGAATAGGTGGAACATTCTTGGAAACATCAGTGATTCACAGGTAGTGACGTGTTGTGACGTGTCTCTCAGTGGTCTGTCCACCAGAAAGTACAGAAAGAACCAAATGTATAAGCTTGCATTGATTCACGTGCTTTCCGCTGTTTTCAGCGATCACTTACCATTTACTGCTGTAGGCGGCGCCAAAATTACCTCAACTTGAATGTGAAGTAGTGAGAGAGAAAAAGGAGGAAAAGGAGGACACACTTTTTGTTGTGATATTAGCTCACATGTAGGCTGTTTGTGGTGATTTGCATCAATTTAGCTTCTGTGACACATGCTATAACATTGATCTAAGTTACTGAAATTGATGTAACTTAGATCAATGTTATAGCATGTGTCGCAGAAGCAAGCTCCTTCTTCATGTGCCCAGTATGGAGGGTGCTAAGCATACAGTAGCCTTCGAGTCGTTCCTAGATTCTTAACCGTTAGGTTTTTGGAACACGGCTTGGATTGGCACTGAGGTTTATTGTGAGCGTACAGCCTTGGCAGGTTTGATTACTGTGAGCTGAGAAACAATTCCTGCGAAACTCTGATCACCGGAGATGTAACTGCCTGAAAACAATGACATTTTCACAAGTTTCCAAACGCCTGTTGCAGCTCCAGCATCCCCCTCTCCCCTCACACACCCACAGACATAACAGTGACAAAGTCACCATGGTGGAGTGGTTAATGACCTATTGTTTATTGTTTGTATCTGAATGCCAGCATAACAACGGTAAAATAACCCTCCATATGTATTAGCTAACCTGCTTGGACAGCGTGAGGAGAGCAGAGGAGGCTGAGAGGAAGGTAGAAAGGCTGCAGTAGTCCACGCTTACAGTAAACTACTTCCTGTATCTGTCTTGAGAGATGACAGCGTCACAGACGGTGCTGCACGCGTCACACTGTAGTGTCGATTAAGATCGTGATCCTTTAACGTGCATAAAACCACAGGCACATGACAACTGCACGCACCTGAACACAAATTCACCCCACACTCCCGGTTAGGTGCGAAGACTGCAGCTGGACTTGTTCCACAAGTATTTCTGTGCGCGTGTGCGTGCATGCGTATGCTCACGCCGCTGATATTTCCAGTCGCGGCGGTTCATAAAGATGTCAACAGCACACTCCCAGCCGTTACGTTGTTGACCGCTGGCATGGTTACCTGGCACTCGACCAATAGACGTTGCAAACCGTGTGTGTGCGTGCGTGCGTGCGTGCGCGTGCATGTGTTGTTTGCTGAGCAGTAATGTAAGCGGAAAGCGTGTAATGGCCTCCGGCAATGCGGGCAACGGAGCAGAAATGAATCAGAGCAGTTCTATCTATCCTAGCAGGGAGAGGGAGGGGGGGTCGAGAAAGTGAGAGAGAGAGAGCAAAGGAAACGGGCAAAGCAAACTCAGTCACAGTGTATTTGCTTTCATTCTATCTACAGTCTGTCTAGGATTAACACACTGTGCGCTTGTGATGTTGAAAATCAATCACTGAGCTCTCACAGACCACATATAGGATAGTTGTTTCTTTTTATGTAAATCTATAGAATGGTAAACACTCCAATGGGCACAACTGAGACAGGATAGTTTGTGTGCGTGTGTGTGTGTATGTGTGCGTGCGTGCGCACTCCCATATAGTGTCGACTTCAACGGTCAAAACCAGTTTGGGACTGCAGGTTCAAATGTAACAAAGATCTGTCATGCATGCGGGTGTGTCATACAGTACGTGAGTGCTTGTGTGTGTGTGTGTGTGTGTGTGTGTGAGAGAGACAGCGAGGCAGGCAGACAAATGGCTAGGGTTTAGTGGATTCCCCTGTACTGCGCGAAGCTGTGATTCCACCGCCGAGGAATTTGGCAGTTCGGACATCCATGACCTCCCCTCCCATAGCTGTCATAGATTCAAGATCTCGGTCTCTCGCTTTATTCCTTTAGCCTGTGTCTCTCTCACACACACAAACAAACAAACAAAAACACACACACACACACACAGATCTTTCCATCCAAAATGTTATTAAAAAAAAATATATATATAAGTGTAGGATAAGAGGCAAGAGAGGCGGAGTAGGTTGTGGGGTGGGCAGGTGTATTTACCATGGCTACCCACCTTCTAATTGGTCCTTACAAGTAAAACACACTTGTATATCACACACAGCTATGGTATATTTTGGAGTTATGCAGTATGTGTGTCTCACAAACGTGTGTTTGTGTATTAATGTTTTCTTGCATATGATGCGTTGAAGTAATTACCAGTTCATTTTGATAATAAATGAGTCTGTATGAGAAACCTTGTAATTTCTTTTTCCCATAATGGTTAAATACAATTATTTTCCTTTTTTTCTGTTTGAGGTGCAGTTTGACACTGTCAGCAACATCTTTTCTCCGTTAGCTAGGCTATACAACAGCAATAGAACAACTCGCTGCCAAGGCAAGAGCTAGCAAATACCTATCTAGACTGAACTCTGAGCTTGTGTTTTGCTCTCTTCTCTTCTCCTGTCCTCCAGTCAGCTTGGCAGACTTGTTTATAGGTGTCTCTATGTAGGCCTAGGTGTGTGTGTGTGTGTGTGTGTGTGTGTTTGTCCTTGTCCCCTGGGGCCAATTCGATAATGAAGTGTTATAATGAGATGGCATAGTGCCACAGTTCCCTTGGTCCCAGTGCAAAAACATGTATGTGCCAAGACCACTGGCAGTCAATCAGCCAATCAATGCCATCTTAGCCCTCTTTACTTTTTTCCCCAAGGACCCCTGAGTAAAAGTAGAAGTAGATTGATGCCAGCAGAATGGCCCTGTAGAATATAGTCACACCTGTTGTAATATAAATTGGTTGATTTCTATGAGAGGCCCTAGAGAAATCTGGATGTCTTTACATGATTTAAAAATGAAGAGTAATTTTAATTTTATTTCTTTAAGATGCTATGAAGCTGAGTGTGTGGCTCATTTTTATTCATTGGTACTTACTAACTTTTTACTCTGACATGGCAAGTATAAAACACATGGTGTCAAGATGTCATGTTTTCAAACTAATAAAGTTAATTGATTAGGCTACTCACAAAATACTTGGTCTATTAGACAGACACCCAAATATCACAAAAAACAACATATTGCTCACACTGGTGGCCATCCTGTTACACAAGAACAGCAATACAGGAGTGAACATGGCCGTGTTGAAAGAAACAGCTGGAAAGGGAGAGCTCCTCATTTTGTAGCCATGCACAGAGAATTCATTTTGTGTGTGTGTGTGTGTGTGTGTGTGTGTGTGTGTGCTTGAGCCGGCATGTAAATGAGTGCGGGAGTAAACAGAAGACGCCACTGGATGCGTCGTCCCACGGGACCCGTATCCACGGGTCCTGCTTTTAATTTTTCAACCTTGTCGTGTTATTATGGATTAGCTTGCCTCCTCACGAACACTCCCGAGTCGTCGACATAGAAATGTCTGTGATTTTGTGTA
>JAODLI010008486.1:0-26840 GCA_027575585.1 Percopsis omiscomaycus | reverse complement strand
AATTTTTCCAAGGGTTCGGTGAATGCGCATATGAAACTGGTGGGGTTCGGTACATCCAAAAAGGTTAAGAACCACTGTTTTAACCATAGACTGTATAAGTAAATTGACAAACCCTCTGTGACGTCACCCATAGAGTTTCTGAAGAACGGTTTTGAAGCTCATTGGGCCGTCGCCATCTTGGCAGAGCCTGACTCCGCCCAATTCCGTCTATTCATATATGGGCATAGAGCGAAGCGTGAGATGCTAAGGGAGCGGGATGTTTGTTTTCCGGGACACGCCCATACAGTCTATGGACACGCCCACCTAAAGCAAAGTGACCAGAGCCCGTCTATCTATGAAGTTACTAAGCTCGTTTATTGATGCTACTCTGCTAACTAGCAAAACTCGTACTGTCTGTGGTTGCCCGCTCCCGGTACTCACGTCTACGTATCTTGAGGTAAGTTAACCTGAAAACTACACAACACTATTTCTAATTGTTTTAAATTCAATACTAGATTAGCTGAAAGTTGGCCATGAAACTGTGTAACGCATAAGAACACCAAAACACACCTAACGTTTGCCTTATGATAATGTTAACATCTAATGAACAATTTGAAGGGAATCAATGAAAGCTAACGTAAGGTAACACTAATATAACAATCCTTACTCACTAACGTTGTATGGAATGACTCGTTATGTATGGAACACTTGTTAACTTACATTAATTCAGTTTCCCACTGACAGTTTCCTAACTGTATTTTACAAGCAAGTAGTTTATTTGGATGTAAGTAAACGTCAATAAGCTAAGTTACATGCTATGGCAGCAATATTTGTTACATGGTGTATTTCTTTCAATAGATCTCTTGGTCATGGCTAATGTCACATGTCACCCTTTCCTCCACCACGCAAGCTAACGTTACACAGCAAAAACTGTTAGCATCAATTTTGGCTACTAGACTTTGACAACTCCAAAAAAAAATTTTTTTTTGACTGTCATCTGTTACGATTTGCAGTGGAACCCAAACGCAAGCGAAGAAGCGGAGGCAAAGATACAGTTTCACAAGGTTTATTTACGTAAAGCCTACACTAGGCAAACGATCTCCACGGGCCAGTCCCAGGTAATCCGTGGTGTGGTTTTAGGGAAGTGCAGGTTGCCAGCGGGATGCAGGAGTGTAGCCTGCAGGAGACGTGACCAGCAGCTTCCTTAAACAAACAACAGGTCTTCAGAATCTTCTTTCTCAAATACGATAAAATAGTTACGCTAGATACTGACGGTAACTAGTTGAGCGGTAACTAGATGACGCTCCGGCGACGAGTGGAGGAAGTCCTTGCTCTTATGTATCTCCTGGTCGGTCTCCCGCACAGCTGACTCCACTCCAGCAATCACCTGCTGGCAGAACGGGGTAGGGGAGAGAGAGAGGGAGAGAGAAAGCACACTACCACCCACGGATCCTGACATCATCTATATATTTTAAGATGTTGCCATCGTTTCATTTTATCCTACAGAAGTGTTGTAACACTTTTGTTAACAGAAAGAAAACTTTGGCATCCCATAGTGAACTGCAATTTTTTAATAACCTTAATCAGTTTTTACACTAATTTATTTTCCTCCCAGACACACTCTGGATCATTGGTGACAGCTATGTCTGGCGTGGTTCCCACAGAGCTGCAGAGATCATGGGAAACTACCTCAGTATACCCGGCATCCGTGTATGTTGGTGTATTGATTTTTGCAACGAGACATACGTTCCTTTTGGTAGGAAAGACGATAGGCTGACCATATTGAACGCCGTTCGCAAGATAGCCAAAGCGTTTGTTGACTAACGTTAACATAAAACACTCACCGAAAAAACTGGAGCACAGAGCTCTTAAATGGTCTGTTAGTACAATTAATAGCACAGCAAGACATATTATCTCAGCTATTTTTATTAAAATGGTCAGATAGGACCCATGACCGAGATGTCAAGTTTTAGCAATTCCTGAGGAAGGTCAACGGCGGTCCACCTGGATAGCTGTCACTCAAATAAGCCACGAACTATCACTCAAATAAGCCATGCCCTTAATTATTCATTATATATATATATAATATAATTTAAACTGATTTTTTACCAGGCTGTAAACATGTTTATTTCTGCTGTAAAGTTGGACATTTTAACATAGGGTCTTGACATGGGGCTTGACTCGCTTTTGGAGCCAGCCTCAAGTGGCCATTCGACAAACTGCAGGTTTTGGAACTTCCGTATTGGCCTCATTTTTAAGATTTGAATGTTGCCCCTTGGTTTTAACCCTTTCGTGCCCGTGTGGAAAATTAAATTTTCTGGTGCTGGATGACCGTCTCACACAAGAAACCCTATATCTTGAGTATGTTACATACAATCAATGAGATAAACATACCATTTTAATCAGTAGTACCAGTTCTATAAAATGGTGTAATATACATATGGTAATCTTGATTCAGTTATGAAATATTTTAAAATCCTCTGCAAATGTGTAGCCCAAAAAATCGTCAACATTTCATTTCATTCACAAACAAGTGGATATTTTGCATATTTCTCTACAAGATAAAGACAAAATTAGTGTATGAAATACTCAGCCTTTTGTGTGTTATCTAACAAAAAAAGACGAATGGGAATATCCTTTACTGTTCAAAAGTTATCAAATTTTGTGATCAGTGTAAACAAAATAGAGAAAACGTGATTTAGAATGTTTGTCGGAATTCCTCTCTAAACACAGTCTCTCACCAAAACATAAACTTATACATGAAAACTGATAATAAAAGACAGACAATGGTTTACATTTATTTAGTCTATTTATTTATTTATATAATATGTAAATGTCATATTATATAAGTCAATAATAATGATATAACAGGGGCATAAGAATTACATAAGTTCACAAGAAATACATATATATTTATGTAAGGCCTTTTCAGACTAGAGACATAAAATGCACTTCAACCGATACAACTTAGAAATTATATTGAATATAAATAATCAGTATAATATGAAAACTATGTACATATAAAATTAAGAATTACAACCAATTTATAAATGTAGATTAAATAGTATAACAGGCCTGTGAAGAAGAATACACAAATGTTAGATGTTATTTGAGTGATAAACTAATATCATAACAAACTCAACGTCTTCTTACCTTAGTCAATCCACCGGTGTTTTTGCGATACAGCAATGATAAGTACAGTGAACTTGTCCATCACTTGTAACTAGTCCCGTCACCTATGTCCGTCACCTAACCAGAAAAATAAAAGATAACTATCAAATTTTTACAGCTGAAACATACATAAACATGCAAACTAATTCTAGACAACAAATGTCATACAAAATACACTTAAATGTAATTGGAAATATATGTCATTCAAAGCAGATGAGAAAATTACATGCTAGCTCATGGTATGCTACTGTAGCGTCAGCTACGCCGTAATGTTGGCACTGAAAAAGCATATTACTGTCATATAACCTGATTTCATGACTAAACATTAAGATAAATCATGACTATAAATGTTTTCCAAAACATTTGACCTCAGTTTATCTATCCAGTTTATAAATGCCAAGAAGTACAGACTGGTCCCATTAATTTCCGTCTGGCGCAATTACTCGACTGACTTTTTTTCTACGACGTCCATCTTGAATTATCCGATATATTCACTTCATCAACCTCTTAACCAATCATATCAAATTGTAGCTTATGTTGTCAGCACTACGAAGCAGATTTCAGATATAAAATCAGTGGAGATATAGGGAGTTTTGTCATCGTTAAAAAAAACACATAAGGGTTAAATCATAAATAGGCTAAATGTCCATGGAATGTTCGTCTTCATTTGTGGAGAGACCAGTTTTTTGAAGGCTTGCGTTTAGGAGGCGGATTTTAAGTCTGGCTTTGGTTTGCTGTATTTGGGTGAGAGTGATTTGTTCCTCTGCCAGACAAATCTGTACTTCTGCTCTTTCGGTTTCTCGTATAAGAAGTGATTTATAGGCATCATTAGCTTTGTTTGGCAAAGAACGCTTCCGGCCTCTTTTCTGAGTTCCTTTGGCAATGACTACTGGCTCTACAAGTGAGGATCCACCTTTCTCCTCAATAACAGTGCTGAAATCCAGAATAAATGTTTCCTAGAATTAGAATTAGAAGGAACTGGCTCGCTTTCCTCTACAATCGTGGGCTCACCGTCCACCTACAACACCTTGAATCCCATGCAGAGCTTGTGAGTTTTCACCTCCAATAATGTCAAGAACCACTTCTGTGTAGTCACCTCTTCTAAAGGGCTTGTTGCCTGTTTGGGTGTTTTTTACTAAAGCATGGTCCTTGGTTGCCCTGGCCCTCAGATTCTTCTGTCTCAATTTCACTTGCTCCGTGGTCCTCTTCTGGCCAGACCCCATAGCATTCACATTCTGGGTGATTTCAATCCAAATGTCTTTTTTTGTCACTTCTCCACCCTTAGCAGAATGAAAACGTCCTACTATTGAGGCATAATGGCATAACCTAACACCCTCTAACAGTGCATGGGTTTCTGCAACAGTGAAATTTGGTCCTTTTGAGTCCACGGTCCATTTGCTTAATAGTGGCGGTAAAGAGGATTATTGGACTGATTAAAGTTTGCCGCTACATGTGAGTAAAAAATCTCCGCTCTGGATGGAAAGAAGAACGGACCAACGTGGATAAAAGCCGTTACTGCATGGATGAGGACTCAAACCTCATAACGGAAGAAAGTAAGTCTGTGGATGCTTTGCAACAAGTTGTCAACCGGCCAATTAACTTTAATTGCCTCGTTAAGTGCCTGCTTGCCTGAGCCTGTCGGAGAGTCGATTTTGGATATCAGCTGATTGTTAAGTGGTTCGTGCTGTGGCCATGGAAGAATCCGACCAGAAGAGGGTGCCAAAGCCCACAGAGAAGGCAGTGGAGAATAAAATAAGCAGGCTTATTGGATCCAGAAAAGGTAAATTATCTCAGCTTACAAGCATGATGAGAAACATTGAAAACTTGAAACTTGATGGCTCAAATGTGGATGAAGTAGAAGAGATTCTTCATGACCAGTTTTGCAAAACATTTACTGAGTTTGAGGATATGAATGCTGCAGTTGTGGCTTTATTGGATGAAGATGAGGGACAAGCAGATCAATATAACTGGTATGAACTAAGATCAGCACCCTTGAAAGAAATACTGAAAACTGGTGTGCTGCATTGAAGAAGAAATTCACAGATAAAAATAATGCAAGTGGAGATAAAGGTGCAAATGAAAATCCAAGAATCAAGCTTGGTCAAGATGACGTCAAAGACGTCAGTTGTTTCATCAACAACTACTGGGTCCTCCACACGTATGAAGGAATAAGCAGAGCGTTCAGCCCTGATGGCACGTTCAGCAGCTTTAAGGAGGAAGCAAGAGTTGGAAATTGAAGAGCTGCAGCTAAAATGGAACAGCTTGCGCTTGACACAGCTATTGCAGAGTCTAATGCAAAACTCAAGGTGTTCGAATATTACAGTGAGAAAGGAAGCATTAACAGCATTGTATCACAAAGGCGTTCACAAAGTAAGCCAAAAGAAGAGTGTACAAATGCTATGCAATCCTTGGATGCTGCTGCAGGAGGACAAGCAGCATACGTTCCTGGCACATTGGTGCAGCCTTTATCTGACACACAACAGATCAAGCCACCCTGCAATAGCCACCCACAGGCAGATAACAATGAAGGAGGACTGTATAAAGTCACGCAGAGGCAGAATACGATTACTGAGATGCTGGTACAGCAACAGAGGTCGTCCTATCTCCCTTCGAAAGTCATTCCAGTTTTTAAAGGTGACCCTCTCACTTACAAATCCTTCGTCAGGGCATTTGAACATGCTGTGGATGGTAAAATTGACAGTTATAAGGACAAGTTGTACTACTTGGAGCAGTATACCAGCGGGGAACCGCAAGAACTTGTTCATAGCTGTGAGCATATGTCACCTGACAGAGGCTACCTTGAGGCCAGAAAGTTACTACAGAGGCAATATGGAGATGAGCTGAAGATCGCGATACGCCTGCCTCGTATTAAAGCAGAAGTGGGAATGCTTATTGGTGCCAATGTCCCAAAAGCCATTGAGCCGTGGCAAGTCATAAACAGTGAAGGAAAAGGGCCATAGAGCTCAACAGTGACCGCCCACTTTTTTAAGGGCCCTGGAAGTAAATTTCCCATTCATTTACTCCATTGACATTTCGAAAAATCCTTCTATAAAGAGTTTTAGACTATAAAGTCTTGAACCAATCCAACTAGCTGCGACATGAATCGTGGCTATCAAATATAAATAAATAAATAAATAAAAATGGAAAAAAGGCAAAGGTAAAAGACTGTGTACAAAATTATTTAAATGAGGTAATGAACTACTCATTTCAAAAACCATTGCGAATGATAGCGTTTCCAAGGACTTCCATTCATAACAATAGCTTAGCGCTCTTCTTGTTGAACTTAATCCTTCTCATAGTGTTAATATTCTTGAAAATAGTGTATATGTATGTATATATACGAAATAGTATACGAAAATAGTTTTTGTTACTTTTCTTATTCAGACACTTTTAGCTATTGTTAGCTATCTTCTCTTACAACATTGAATCTTTTTTGCCATTTAATAAATTAAATTTCCACATGTAATTAAGTCCTCTACTATTAAGCTTTTATTGAACTTAATGATAATTTCATATTTTATTGCTAAATTATTCTTGCAATAAAGGCGTTATATAAGTAAAGTCTTATTGATTGATTCACAAGGGCATAGTTACAACTTGATGGTTGCTCTTGTCAACGTAACTTAAACGATCTTGCAGTTAAAAGCTAGCTGCACCAATCAGAGACGTTGCTGTTACACTTGAGGACTGTGGGTAGCGTAGTACTTCTCAATGACAGCGCAAATAAAACAAATTTGATATCATACGGACTTATTTCTTCTACGGGAGCACATGCTCACTAGCTATGTATCACAACCTCGTAGCTAGTAGTAAGTCTGCATTCGCTGGTTACGAAATGACGACTCAATATAGAATATGAATGGGATTTTTACTTCCGGAACCACACTGTTGAGCTCAATATGCAGTTAAAACCGCCCTGGGATGGGTGATCAATGGACCTCTCAGAAAAGATGATGCCCTACAAGCAGTTGATGGTAAACCGCAGAGCTACACAGCCAATCGTATTCAGGTGAGGGAAATAGAAGAACTGTTAGTGGAACAGTAAAACACAGATTGTATGTTTGAAAAGACCAATTACACAGCCATCCTATTTCTCAGAGGCACTGGCATGGCAGGTATTGTCCATCGCCACCACCATTTTGTAAGGAGAGGATACCGTCAAAGGGTGTACACTGAGCGTACAAAACCACTAGAGCAATACACCACTGAGAAACTTTATGCTCGGTTTTGCTTTGGGAATATTGATATTAAGTACATTGCAGACCTTGTCAGGCCAAATCTTCAACGCAGAACCCAAAGGAGTCACGCACTGTCTGTTAAAGTACAGTGCCTCATTGCTCTGCGCTTCTATGCATCTGGGACATTCTAATGTGGTGAAAGGTGTTGTTTTATTTCCAAAGATTTCCCAGACCAAGCGCAAGTTTTTTCTTTTGGGGAACATGCCCAATACTATTGGGGTTATCGACTGCACTCGTGCATATACAAGCACCTCATGAGAGTGAGCGGGAGTGTGTAAACCGAAAGGGGAGACAAAGCATCAACATCTAATTTGTGGGCGATGCTAACCTCATCATCACAAACTGCATTGTGAAGTGGCCTGGATCTGTCCACGATGCCCGTATCCTGAGGGAGACCATTCTATAGAGAGAGCTCCAAACCAACCGACTGGATGGCATAATAGTGCCTATCCACTCCTATCATGGCTGATGACCCGTTTTCCTCCAGCAAATACACTTGAGCACTTCAACACTGCTCATTGCAAAACAAGATGTGCAATTGAATGTTGAGTCCTGAAGTGGCGCTTTGCGAGTGAAACTACTTGCGAGTGTGATGACATTTATGATACACCTGTGCCTGTTAAAGACCCAGACCAACCTGTAGCATTCTCTGAGAATGAAGGACTGACTGAACGTGCAATAAGGGATATGTAACAACAGGAGCACCCCCGCCCCCCGTTCTACTGAAACCACCGGCCAGGGGCCGCCCTATTATCCAGCACAACTTTTTTACGCGCACCATCTCCTCATCACCGCGCTCTCCCAGCCTATAAAGCTGGAGAGTGGATGATAAGGAGTTGTCGCACGTCCTAAAGAGACGCCTCATGTCCGCCCCCCTACTCCGGCACCCGATCCTCGGCTGCCCTTTGTGGTGGAGTTAAACATTTCTGCAGTGGGAGTGGGGTCTGTCCTATCCCAGCAGCAGGGAGTGCCGGATCTCACCGACGTTCCAAGTCTCTCTCCTCAGGTCGGTGGTTCCCGGTCCCCTGGCGCAGCCCGGCCCTTCTGCCACGCCGCCTGCTCCATTGGAAGGCCCAGAGGGATCCACCTACGATGTGAGGAGAATCCTGGAGTCCAGGCGGCAGAGAGGTGGGCTGGGAAAGGTACGGCCCAGAGGAGCGGGTCCGGGGCGAAGACATTCTGGCCAAGGACCTCATCCGAGACTTTCACCGATGGCACCCGGACCAGCCTGCTCCACGACCCCGGGTCGCCCCCCACACCAGCGAGCGCCACAGCCAGGATTCGTGCCTGGGGGGGGTTCTGTAACAACGGGAGCGCCCCCGCCCCCCGTACTAACTCGCCGGTGTACTAAAACCACCGGCCGGCGGCCTGCCAATTATCCAGCACACCTTTTTCACGCGCACCTGTCCCGCATCTCCTCATCACCGCGCTCTCCCAGCCTATAAAGCCGGAGAGCGGGTGATGAGGATTTGTCAGTGATTGTTTCCCCATGCACGTTTCTATGCTCCGTTTTGGAATACTTGTTGGATTATATGTGTGTTTTTCGATACAGTGCTGTGAGTATGAACATTAAAATACGCTGTGTGCGTTTCGTTGCCACTTCGGTGTCTGTGGATTATTCTGCACTTGCACTCGTCACCTTCGTTTCGTTACAGGATCCATCCATCCATTGCCGTCCGCTTATCTGAAGTCGGGTCGCGGGGGCAGCAGCCCCAGCAGTGGACCCCAAACTTCCCTTTCCCGAGCCACATTAACCAGCTCCGACTGGGGGATCCCAAGGCATTTCCAGGCCAGGTTGGAGATATAGTCCCTCCACCTATACTAGTCCTGGGTCTTCCCCGAGGCCTTCTCCCAGCTAGACATGCCTGGAACACCTCCTTAGAGAGGCGCCCAGAGGGCATCCGTACCAGATGCCCAAACCACCTCAACAAGCTCCTTTCGACGCAAAGGAGTAGCGGCTCTACTCCGAGCTCTTCACGGATAACTGAGCTTCTCACCCTATCTCTAAGGGAGACGCTAGCCACCCTCCTGAGGAAACCCATTTCAGCCGCTTGTACCCTGGATCTCGTTCTTTCGGTCATGACCCAGCCTTCATGACCATAGGTGATGGTTGCAACAAAAATTGACCGGTAGATCGAGAGCTTTTCCTTCTGCCCTCCCCACCACGACTACGCCTCGATATCCTGTCCATGAATATCACAAACAGGATTGGTGACAAAGTGCAGCCCTGGTGGAGACCAACCCTCACCTGAAACGAGTCTGACCGAGAACCTGGACAAAATGTACGCTTTGGTCGTACAGAGATTGGATGGCCCTGAGAAGGGATCCCCTTACCCCATACTCCCACAGCACCTCCCACAATATCTCCCGGGGGACCATTCAGGGTCTCCAAGAAGGCTGTTCTTGGAGCTCCTGTTTGGTGCATATGCACAAACAACAGATTTTTCCCCACCACAAACCGCAGCCGTAGGGAGGCAACCCTCTCGTCCACCGGGGTAAACTCCAACATAGCGGCGCCTAGCCGGGGGCTTGTGAGTATCCCCACGCCCGCCCGGCGCCTCACACCCTGGGCAACTCAGGAGAAAAAGTCCAACCCCTATCCAGGACTACGGTTCCGGAACCTAGACTGTGCATAGAGGTAAACCCCCCCAGATCTAGCTGGTAGCGCTCCACCTCCCGCACAAGTTCCGACTCCTTCCCCCACAGAAAGGTGACATTCCACGTCCCCAGAGGCAGCCTCTGCCGCCCGGGTCTGGTCCGTTGAGACCCCTGACCTTCGCTGCCACCAATCTGGCAGCGCACACGACCTCAGCGGATCCTCCCACAGGTGGTGGGCCCATGGGATGGAGAGGGAGGTGCCACATTGCTTCTTCGGGCTGTGCCCGGCCGGGCTCCGTGGCAAACCCGGCCACCAGGCGCTCGCTGACGAGCCCTCCATCTGGGCCTGGCTCCAGATGGGGGCTCCGGGCTTCCTTCGGGCAGGGTATCTTCACCTCTTCCTCGATTATACATAAGGCTTTTTGAACCATTCTTTGTCTGGCCCCTCGCCCGAGACCACTTTGCCATGGGAGACCCTACCTGGAGCACAAGGCTCCAGACAACACAGCCCTCAGGTTCATAGGGGCACACAAACCTCTCCACCACGATAAGGTGATGATTCCCCCTTATAGGATGCAATTAGTTAGAAGCTACTTTTGACTGGTTCACCTCTGATGATTGTGTCATTGTAATTAATGTATAGTTCAAATTAAATATCTTATTTTTGTTTGATATTGACAGTTGTTTGGGGGATTATTTTATGGGGACAAAATCCTTTACTGCACTGAAAGGCTTATGTATCTTAATAGGTAATGTCTACTTTATCAGTGTAACGTTTAAACAAATCAAGTGTAAAATATAATAAATGTATATATACTACATGATACAAATGTTGTATTATTTGACCAATTGTAAAGTTTTATTACATTTTCTTCCTAAAATCCATGCTGAATCCACCCTTCTGTTAGGATCAGGATAATCCTGATTTTTTTTTTTTTGGATCAAAGGTATCCCAATCCTACTAAAAAGTTTCGACAAAACACACTAAAGTTTTTGATCCAGATCAAAATCAAGATTGGATTAAGTGATCTACTCTGATTTCAGAATCCTTTTTTTCTTTTGAACCACACATTTTTCAAGATTTGAGCCAATCCGATAGCCGAAATCCGATCAGATTACTTCTGAACAACTGGGCCCTGGTCAATAAATTGGAGAGAGCTAACTTCAGCAGTCAAGGAGTGAGATGGGCTTGACTAGCCAATAATTTTGCTAATATTTCTATTTGAGATTTTGATAACATGATAGTGGAGTTTGTCTGCCTTCGGTTACCAATGAGCTTCTACCTAACAGGTATCCACGTCCTCCTCCGTGGTAGAAGAGCGAGAGCTAGTCTACAGCAGCCCACCTGAAGCCCACCTCCAGTGGGACTCTGCAACCGCGGAGGTGATAGGGGAAGCGGGGGAGCCCCCCAGGCCCGTCACTGTCCACTTTGTCCTGGAGGAGAGCAGCGGCTACATGGAGCCTACACTGCGCATCCTAGCTATCCTGCATACAGTTATATCCTTCTTCTGCATCATCGGATACTACTGCCTCAAGGTACCACGTGAAATTCAAGTGGCTCTTAAAAATAGATAGATAGATAGATAGATAGCACTTTATCGATCCTGCAGGAAATTACAATAAAAGCAGTTGCTCAGGAGAGGTTGGAAAATACACATACAATATCCAGCCTTCTGGATCAGCTTCTCTATTTGGCACCTGCCTTCCTCAACATGCTGCCCCAGCACACCAGAGCATAGAGCATTAAACTAGCCACCACTGACTGATGGAACATTCTCAGCATAGTACAGTGGACTCAGTGTTCCATTTTTGACTTTCTCACATCACCCAAATAAAATGACGTCCTGGTCAAATGTGTAATTAATACTGTTACAAAGTATATTTTCTCCCGCTTCCAGCCAAATCAAATTGACAACCCCCAGACTGCTCGTATCAACAAGATAGCGAAGCTCTGCCTGTGGTCTAACTGTGGGCATTAATAATGGCACCGGGAGAGAAATTTAAATAGTGAAGAGCAATCAGAGAGATATCTTCATAAGGGAAACTGCTTTCTAGACCTTATTTTATCAATTTACAAACGTTTAAATTAAACACAAACACATTAAAGTATTTATACAACATCAAAGTCCATACAAAACGATTTGTGTAAAACATTTTGTTGGGGAAGACGATCCCAGGTGGAGGGAAGCAAACGTTACACCTTGAAGTGCATAATCACCTCCACGCCCCCAATTGCAACAGGGTTCAGAAGGGGTTTCCGTCTCCTAAAATCTACAACCAATTGCTGGCATTAATTTGGAGATGGTTCCAACCACACCACTTGACAAAGCGGTCTATCAGACTCCTGTTCTCCTCCTCTGTCCCTTCTCTGATACAGCCCACAATTGTAGAGCCATCTGAAAACTTCTGCAGATGGCAAGTGTGGCGAGTTGTAGCTGATGTCAGAGGTGTAGTGTATAAACAGGAAGGGGGACAGGACAGTTCCCTGTGGGGCCCCTGTGTTGCTCACAAACCTTTTCAAACACAGTTCACAGACAGAGTCCTGCAGTTTCACGTGCTGTTGTAGTTTATAATGCAGGAGGCCAGGGGGGCTTCGACCTGCATCTTTATCAGCTTGCTCTAAAGTAGGGTGGGCCGGATGGTATTGAAAGAAAACTAGAACTAGAAAAGTCAAAGAACATCACGCTTAGTGCATTTTTCAGTCCATCCAGATGCGAGAAGGCTCAGTGTATCAGGTAGATAATAGCGTCCTCAACTCCTACGTTTGGCTGTTAGGCTAACGTGGACAGTGATGTGGTGTGATGTCTTAGATACTCTGTGAATGCTATGTGCTGCCTAGGTACCGCTGGTGATCTTTAAGCGTGAAAAGGAGGTGGCCAGGAAGCTGGAGTTTGACGGCCTTTACATCACAGAGCAGCCATCTGAGGATGATATTAAAGGACAATGGGACAGATTGGTTATTAACACACAGTGAGTCATCCTGTCTGTCTGTGTGTGTGCGTGCATGTGTGTGAGTGTATGGGGGGCGGGGGGGTTGATATATTTAAAAATACAGTATCATTCACAATACATTGTTTGACAGTTAAGAAGTCTAGAAATATTTGGAGAGGTTATGGTAAAGAGAGATCTGAACCCACCGCAGGGGGAAAACAGTCAACTACAGTTCACTTTTAATTAGAGGGATTACCGTAATACTGATATTAATATTACTATTAGTACAGTAGATAGTATTTTACATTTATAAGTATCTTAGGTCAGTTAAAATAAGTTTCATATTTGATTAACTTTGAATTTAGGCTGCAATGCATACACATGTAGAAGTAGCAAGACTGTTAAAAGTCTTCCAGTCTTGTTATAGGAGAGCTAGTCCAATAAAAAAGGCTAAACTCATTAACAATTCAGTTAGTTTGTCCACCTTCAGGTATGACTTATCACAATTATGGCTTCAGGTAATCACTTCTCTCTGTAGCTGTAATTAGAGCTTGATTGAGGTGAGGGACGGGGCAACGATCTGCTGCCTCTAAATGTCAGGTACTAATCGAAAACTACAAGGTCAGCGTTGGCTACGTAGGTCTGTACCATAAAGGCTACAGCAATACAGAGCCTTTCCTCTAATGCTATACAGTTTAAAACACTTTTTTTCTGAAAGGACACAATACAGGGTCCAGTTTCCTCATGTCTTGATGATACATGAAAATATAGGGTTGATTATTTATCAACCCTTTTATGTGCTCTTTATAAATATTACATTTATCTGTGTATTTATTTTGTTGTAAGAGGTCTTTGTGTATTTATCCAGTTGCTGTGATTAATTTCCATATGCAATTAAAAGCTCTTAAAAGCAGCATTGGTAATTGACACCTATTGCCTTCTGACTGACTGACTGACTGACTGACCTATTGCCTCAGGTATTGTTGGTATTGTGGCCAATATCATCAGTTATTCTGATGATGGCTGGATGTATATTTGCATGTATGCTTGAATGAGGGAAAGAACCATAGATAATGGTGGCACTGGAAAAATAAATGAAAATTGGGGTCGTTGTCTAAATGTCTTCTTCTTTTTTTTTCAGATCTTTTCCAAACAACTACTGGGACAAGTTTGTAAAGAGGAAGGTTGGTTTATTTGCATTACACATGTTATTTCTATAATAATTTACATTTAAAATAATTTATTAGAGACAAATTTCTAATACATTTGCTTGTAAACTCTTTTTTTGTTTTGTTTTGTATTGTTAAAGATACACTCCTCGATTGCGTTATAGAGCTTGCTTAACATGTTTAATCCTTTATTATATGCATCCTGGACAGGGATTCCCACACATAGACTTTACATGGGTAATTGATTAAATAGTGGACAATCTCCCCTCGCTCTACCCCTCCTGTACCTATTCCCCAGGCCATCGGGACATTGGGCCATCGGGCCATCGTTATTGTCAAGTCCTGCTGTTAGGAAGCCTCATATCTCTACCTGTTCCTTAGGTGATGGACAAATATGGGGAGTTTTATGGTCACGACCGCATTAGTGAGCTGTTGGGCATGGACAAGGCTGCCCTGGACTTCAGCGATGCCCACGAGAAAAGAAAACCTAAGAGAGACAGCTCACTAGCTGCTGTGTGAGTATGCTGTATGAATGTTTGTACATGCATGGTGACACAGCCTGTCCAGGCCTATAGGAGTCCGTAAGGGAAATAGTAAACAGAAGTATGAGAAAGTGGATTGATAAAGCTGAAAATCAGACTTCTGTCATATATAGGTGCCTCTTAGTACCAATTAGAAACTGTTGAAGCCTGTTAGAAGACACATACATGTGTGTGTGGCTGTGTGTGTGTTTGTGTTTAATTCATGTAGCAGGCTTTCCTCTGTCAACAGATTAAACTCCATTGATGTGAAGTACCAGATCTGGAAGCTGGGAGTCGTGTTCACAGATAATGTAGGTATTTAGTTAACAGAGTACTAAGCCTTTGGTATATCTGTCCTTCCTAGCCATTGGGGGCTCGGGGGTTGTTTTATGGCTGGGATAATAGTGAGTGGGTTTGGAGGAAGATATCATACTGTACTGTACTGTGGTGTATCACAGTGTTTTTCAAATTGACCTAGCTGTATTCTATGCTTAAAAATCTCTCTCTCTCTTTCAGTCCTTCCTGTATCTGGCCTGGTATATGACCATGTCCATCCTGGGTCACTATAACAATTTCTTTTTCGCGGCTCACCTGTTGGACATTGCCATGGGCTTTAAAACCCTGCGCACCATCCTGTCCTCCGTTACGCATAACGGCAAACAGGTACATGAGTATCCAATATCATCGTAAACCCCCGTGTGCGAGAACTTCCTGGATTCTGGGCAGGGAATCAGTTTACAGGGATGCTACCTTATATGAACTCTGATGCGTTGGTAGCTCTAGTCTGAATAGCTTGTTCCAGCTTAAAGTAAACCAGTGGCATCACATGTGGTATTTGCCACGAAACCTGGGGAGAAAATATTTACAAGGGTTGTGCTACAGTAACTGATTACATTTTGAAGGGGCAGGATAGTCTAGTGGTTTAGGTGTTGGACTTTCAGCCAGAAGGTTGTTGGTTCAAGACCCAGAGTTGGCCTATTTGTAAGCATCCTTGAGCAAGACACATAACACCTATCTGCTCCTTGTAATAGCAGCATTTAATTGTAAGTCGTTTTGGATAAAAGCGTCTGCTAATTGTAATTTCAAATTTGTATGCAGTACCCTGGACTACCAGAGTGGGTAGTCGCAGGCTACCCAGTACGTTCTATTACAACGGCTCATTCTCAGACTGTCTGTCTTCTCTCTCCGTCTCCAGCTGGTGTTGACAGTGGGTCTGCTGGCGGTGGTGGTCTACCTCTACACAGTTGTGGCCTTTAACTTCTTCAGGAAGTTCTACAACAAAAGCGAAGATGGAGAGTCTCCTGACATGAAGTGTGATGACATGCTTACAGTGAGTAGAGGACAGGATAGCACGCAGCACCCCTGTAGTAACAAGGACAGATACACCTATAATGAAGGAAAGGGAGGTAGAAAAGATAGACTTTTATCCAAATCGACTTACAATTACAAGTTATTGTAATACTATTTATTATTCTTAGGGTTCAAGCACCGAATGTGCTGACACCTATTGTTATTGTAGGTTTTATTATTATTAGGGGTCCAAGCAACGAAGCTACAGGAGCCCTATTGTAACTGTTCATCAGCCAACATCAGCATCATCAACTAAAAGTGTAAAAACCGTTTCACCAAAAGTCACCAAAATTGGCAGGTGGGTTGCAAATCCCCCCCCCCCACTACTCAGACCCCAAGGTACTGTTTCTAGAGGTGGTGCTATAATAATCAAATTTGCCATATTTACTCAAGCATCAACAGTTCTCAAAATCTCCACTTGATTTCAAAGGTCTTCATTGCTCAAATATCTGCAATCCTCAAAGTCTCCACTTGATTTAAATTTTCACATTCCACAATCGGTTCTCAAGGTCTACACTCAATCTCAATTCTAAAACTCTGATCTCTGCATCTCATTTCTTAAAAGGTCTTCAATGCTCAAATATAGGCTGGCCTCGGGACAATATTTTTCTAAGCCACTAGATGGCAGGCCAAAGCATAATCAAAGGCCAATTTATGAAATGTATTGATAAAAAGTGCTACTGAAATTTGCTTCAGACTTTTACATTGTGTATTGTTGTAACTGCTTAATCAATGGCTGCCTGTTGCAGACCACTGTCCTATACTGTCATAAAACACAAGTCCACTTCACTGATGCATGATTTGAATTTCCGTGACCTGGATTTGAGTCACTTGAGGTCCAACGCTCTACGATCGAATTTCGATCGCTTTAAGGTCTTGCAAATCTTGCGAAAGTGGCGTGCTATATGTGCTTGACCCCTTAAATGCTCCTTGCAGCTTTAATTATTATTATTATTGTGGGCTGGCGATTTATTACCGTTTTAAGTTCTCAACCAATCAGAGACTAGCACAGCTAAAAAGCACTAATTGGCAATAGAGGACTCCCTACCGAGTCCAATTATGTGCCTAAATACTCCCCATGACACATCATTGGACTAGGAGTCCTCTATCAGTGCTATACCCCCCATTGTGTAAGTGTCGGAGGGTGGGTGGCGAGAGCAAGTGTGAGCCCGAGGAAAACCACACGCAGGCAGAAAAAGGGTATACGCTACAAGCGTTGTTTAATAACAGAACAGACAGCAAACAGTGGTAAGTAAACCAAAAATGACCAACGGCACATAGTGCCGTTGCTGAACTTCTCTGCTGATCACCTCTAATAACCAAGGCACCTGGGAGCGCTAATTACCCCCAGGCGTGCGTTAGGGAAGGGAGGAACTGTGCACGCACGGACCTGTGCGCGCCGATCACTACAGTACCCCCCCCCCCCCCCCCTCTAAGGCGCGCCTCCTGGTGACGCCTTTCCGATGGCGGAGGCCCCTCCAAAGAGTGCCCCAGGGATGGGAGGCCGGGACGCTCTGGAGGCCGGACCAGGGACGAGCAGCAGAGACCAGGACGCTCTGGAGGCCGGGCCAAGACCGACCTGTGACCCCGGTGACCAGACCTCTCTGGTGGCCGAACCGGGAAGGGTCGGCAGCGACAGTTGGGGCCCGCTGGTGACCGTACCCGGGAAGTACAGGGACAGCGGCCGAAACACGTTGTCAGCCACTCCAGGGAGTAGACAAGCCAGCGACTGACTGCCGCGATGAGAACCTGGCAGACTTCATATAATTGGAAGGATGGAGAAATGTACTGTGACATTCTTGATAGGAATCTGCTGCCATCCACCAGGATAATGAAACGAGGCTGGACATTTCAGCAAGACAATGATCCCAAACACACAGCCAAGGAAACTCTCAATTGGTTTCAGAGAAAGAAATCAAGCTGTTAGAATGGCCCAGTCAATCACCCGACTTGAATTCAAATGAAAACCTCTGGAAAGAATCAGAGTTCATAGAAGATGCCCCCGGGAACCTTCAAGATTTGAAGACAGTTTGTGTGGAAGAATGGGCAAAAATCATAGCTGTGTGCGACTAGTTTCTTCATACAGGAGGCGTCTTGAAGCTGTCATTACCAACAAAGTCTTTTTTACTAAGTATTAAATAAATTTCAGCAAGTGTGTTCAATACTTTTTCCCTGTGTCATTTCACTTTATTACACACAACTTAATTTATTGACTTATTTGTTTTGATTTCTTTGAATGTGGGGATTACTTGTTGTTACTGGCATCTGGTGAAAATTCCATTCCAATAGCCCCATCAGAAATATATTTACTGGGAAAATGTTGACGCGTTACTTATTTTCCCCACCATTTCAGAATAAAGACATAAAATGCACTTTATTCAAATATGAAGAAAGGATGTTTAATATAAATAATCAGTATAATATGAAAACTATGTACATATAAAATATAAGAATACAACCAATTTATATAAAGTAGATTACATTTAGCAGACGCTTTTATCCCAAGCGACTTACAATTAGTATATTTGTCAAGAGTTGAAGTGGTTAACCACCAGTTTATGCAAGCAAATAACTCTAATGCATGCACAAATATTCTCCTAGAATAAGGACAGTATCGTGTCATAAGGTTACATAACTTGTGTATTTTTAGTACATTTTGTACATTACATAGTATAACAATAATATATACTGCTTAAATCCTGACTGGCCTTGAGATTTTACCATACACTCATCCATGCTAAGTTGCTGACTTTGCTGGAATAACTCGATCTTGATTGTTTTCTGTGACTGGATATACTACATGCAGAGCAGCAAACAATGCCTTAAAACAATTACGCGAAATAAAGAGTTTGGCCCACGATCCCTACAGAGCTCCCACCCCTTACGGTTAGTAAATCTACAGCTATCTGAGGCAATGGTATGAGTAAAAAACAACATAAAAAAGTCTATTTCACGCAGTGTTTTGGTGGCAGTCTGCATTGCCCTACGCACACCACCTAAATCTACGCTTAAGGGACGTCACGAAGTAAACGGTATTGGAACTGGTGTTTCTGTGGCCCTATCAGCATAGGAAGGAAAAGACATGGGGTCAGAGAAGCATCTGCGCGTCTTCCTTGATACAGGACCTATGGAAGAATTACTAACCAACACCAAACAACCAAATAAAATTAATTATTAATAGAAATGTAAGTTTTACATATTTTACATGTATTACAAAACAGATGTGATCAAATACATGTTACTTACCAAACTGAGGATGATGGCAGGTCACACGCCTTCTCCTCTTCTTGATCCTCCTCCTTCCCCCAGTCACTCAGCAGCTCCTGGTCAATGAGGTCTTCCTCCCCTCGTGGTCTTCGGCAACATGAGCTGCAATGAGCATACATAACAGATACAATAACAGATGAACAAATACAACATACCACCATAACTTTACATCAAGTTTATCTAAGGTTCCGGTCCTGGTTGTGTTTGCAGAGATGTAGCAAACCAGTTCACTAAAATGTTTCCTAATACTACCTAGCGAGATAAATACCTGATGAAAGGCAATAATGACATTCCTGACAGAACCTGTGATTTCACATAATGTTTTCCATAACTACGTATTTTGACATTTCAGAAAACTAACATAATCTAGGCTACATCTAACATTATGTTTCATTCATTAACCAATTTGATTTCGGACATCTTACATGAAGCGCATCCGTCCTTGTCTAAGTTAGCACTAAATCTCTCACAAATACATACCATCTTAGAAAACTGTAATGGTTGGTAGGAGCGGGTCGGAGTGCAAGCGCAGAGAGAGACACAGAGACCAGGTTGTAAAGACGAAAAGAGCGTAAGCTCTAAAGTTTAATTTACGTTTAAGCAAAAGCCCATGGGCAAACACAAGACACGCATAGGCGTGTGCCAAAACAATAACTGACAATTCCCCTCACCTGCTCTCCCGAAGATAAAGGGGAGCAGATGAGGGGAAATTGGCCACAGGTGCGCTGGTGGGAAAAGGGTGCGTTCAATTCTGTGGACGGTCGGAGAATGGTGGCCGGTGGTTAGTACTCCGGCGAGCCTGCCCGGGGGAGGGCGACATGGCTGGATATTACAAAAATAAACTTAAAGGTTTCAGTAACTTGTAAATGTTGTAAATGTTATTTCAGTGATAAACTATTATCCTAACAAACTCAACATGTTCTTACCTTAGTCAATCCACCGGTGTTTTAGCGATTCAGCAATGATAGGTACAGCGAACTTGTCCGTCACTTGTAACTAGTCTGTCACCTGACCAGCAAAATAAAAGATAACTTTATCTAATTTGTACAGCTAGAACATACATAAACATGCAAACTAATTCTAGATAACAACCGTCATACAAAATACACTCAGTTTTATTTATATATTTGGAAATAACTGTCATTAAAAGCAGATGAGAAAATTGCAAAAAGTCCAGCGTAATGCTAGCTAATGGTATGCTACTGCTACTCAGCTATGCCATAATGTTGGCGCTGATGAGAAAGCATATTACTGTCATATAAACTGATTTCATGAATAAACATCGCAATAGATCATGACTAGAAACATTTTACCTCAGTTTATCCAGCTGTGTGGTTTCCTGTCTATGTAAATGCAAAGAAGTGCAGACTGGTCCCGTTCATCCGCGTCAGACTCAATTGCTTGAGTGACTTTTTTTTTCTATGACCATCTTGAATTATCCGAAATATTCGCGCCATCAACCTCTTAACCAATCATTTCAAATTGTAGCTTGTGTTGTCAGCACTACGAGGCAGGTTTCAGAAATAAAATGTGTCATTGGACAGCTGAGATATAGGGTGTTTGGTCATCGTTAAAAAAAACGCTAAAATAGGATGGGCAGGCACGTAAGGGTTAAATCGTTATAAATCTGCAGCCATCGGTCGTAGAGAGTATGTCTAATTGGCTGAAATTCAGTTTAACTGTTTTTCGAGTCAATAGGCACATCATTGGACTTTGTAAAGTACTTTGTAGTACTTTTAATAATTTAAAGTACTTCCTAGTACTTTTTCATACTTTATCATACCTTTTCATCTCAAATTACTTAAAATTTTAAAACATTTAAACATTTTGATAGTACTTAGAGTACTTTTTTCTTTTAAGGATAAGCTAGCCCACGCAGTTTCTTCAGGAACTGCACATTCTCTAGTTTAAAATAATCTTCTGACCCATTGGAAACCTGTGATATGAATGATCTGTCTCTCTCCATCAGTGCTACATGTTCCACATGTACGTGGGTGTGCGAGCAGGCGGGGGCATCGGTGACCAGATTGAGGACCCTGCGGGCGACGAGTACGAGATCTATCGCATCATCTTTGACATCACCTTCTTCTTCTTTGTCATTGTCATCCTCCTTGCTATCATCCAGGGTGAGAACACACATACACACAAACACACACACACACACACACACAGGTACAGTATTTACTGTGTATTGTTGTAACTGTCCTCAAGGTTTGATCATTGATGCATTTGGAGAGCTGAGAGACCAACAGGAGCAGGTGAAAGAAGATATGGAGGTACAATACACACAAACACACACAAAATGATCTCATCTCACTCTTAGATGCCCTGAGATGTTAAGGGTTATCATCATTTCAGGAAAATAGGATATTCTTACATTTTTGTCAGATAAATACCAACGTAAGATTGGACTCTGAGAGAGAACTTGTTGTTGTCGCAGCAACTCCACATAGTCCATAATATGTAATACTTGACATGAAATGGATAAAATGCATATAAGTATGTAGAACAGTATGAAACAGAAAAATAGATAAACTTTAAACTGTGTATAAACGTTATGTACAGTCTGATCCGCATGGGGTACACAGGATAACAGCAGTCGGTTTTATGGCACAGTGTGCAGCTGGTCCTGTTTAAAATTAATGGTTTCCTATGGCAACTCGCTCTGGATAAGCACATACTGTTTATATGCACAATTTGGATAATAACAAGTTAAATGGTCCCAACCTGAATGTTATAATGTTATTCATTTTTGATAATGGCACAGGCATTTTTGTTGGATCTACCAACTTCAATTTGCAGTTTTACATTGCGCCAGATACCAGTCAAAACAAAGCCCACATGAAATTGGGACACCTGCAAAACTTGCAATCTACGCTTTATTTATTGTGAGAGTTTGAGAAAATGCCCAGGCCACCAAAGACCCTTACACTAGCAGAACGTGTAGAAGACTTGAAAAAGATAGATAATCAGACATTTATTGCTGCAGGGTTAGGAGTAGATCAAAGTTTGATTTCCAAGATTGCAAAGAAGACAGAAACTGTTTGTGTTTTGCTGCATCTGTAGCCAATGTGATGTGACAGCATTTGTCCTTTGCACAAAAATAAATAAATAATAATAATAAATCCTTTACAGTATTAACTGTGTATTGTGTACTATTTGTATATTTGTAACACTGCAGTAGGCTAGGCTATGGTGTTTACTTTTCGTTCTCTAGCCTGTGTAGGCTAATACAGTGTAAATTTCTTAAATTCCGGATAAGCACACTGATTACTTTGTGCTGGTTAACAGCACAATTTCACATGGTCCCGATCCTGTGTCCTTAAAGCTGCTGTAGGTAGGATTTGAGAGTTGCAATGAGAGCTAGCTAAAAAAGGACGGAGTAAGATTTATAAAATCAACAACCCAAAAACCCACCCCCTCCTCTACTACTCGCTTCCTCTGGAGCCTGTTGGTCTGCTGTAGCTATGTGTGCACATCCATCCGATTGACAGGCAAGGTAGAATCGCCGGACCAATCAGGAAAAAGAGGCTCTGATTGGCAGGGGCCAGAGCAGAAATTCCCACAGAGCATTTGACTCACTGAGAGCTTAGGGATGTCTATGGCATTTCTAACAAATTACACTAAATTTATAGATCTAAAATCCTACCTACAGTGTATGTTTGGGAATTATTAAGTACACTTTAACATTGAGATGTAAATGAACAGCGACAAAGTTACTTACAAATTCTTTGTCTAACATTACATCTGTTCACATAACATTTGTCTTGCAGACCAAATGCTTTATTTGTGGGATAGGCAACGACTATTTTGACACTGTGCCACATGGCTTTGAGACACACACCTTACAGGAGCACAACTTGGCCAACTATCTGTAAGTACAGCTTGTGTGTGTGTGTAGATATTTGTGTTAAAATATGTAATGCTAATACACCTTTATATGTTTGTCTTTAAGATTCTTTGTAATGTATCTTATCAACAAAGATGAAACAGAGCACACAGGCCAGGTAAGGCATTTAATCATCATCTCTATGCACTTACTACTGTCATTCAATTGCCCTACCTGAAAATGAACCAGCTAGTCATAGTAAATAGACAGCACGTTGAGTGTACAAAACATTAGATAATATTTCCATCTGCAATTATGGTTCTTAACCGTAGCACTTTAGATAAATAAAAGTTCACATGGAATGTACAGTAGCCTGATTTAGGCTTCATTTAGGAAAACCACAATATCAAGTATAAGAGTCCACTGAAAACCTGATGACATAACGCACGCTTCTTGCCTCTGCACTGGCTCTCCTTCAGGAGTCATATGTGTGGAAGATGTATCAGGAGCGTTGCTGGGAGTTCTTCCCTGCCGGGGACTGTTTCCGGAAACAATACGAGGATCAGCTTAACTGAATCGTCCGTCGACTCTTTTCATTCATACTGTAAGCTACCCTCTGCTCCATGGACCTCTCCAGCCTCCAACCCCAAGCTCACGAACCCTATACTGAAGCTCTGAAATCACAGATTCACAGAGCTCTTATCACGAGACATTCTCATGCTAACAATTGTCATCTTTTTGTTTTTAAGCCTTGTGTGCAGTGTACCCATGGCACATAAACTGAAGGGCTCAACACCTGAAGATTCTTCTCTGCCACCCAGCTTTCCCTGATCTCCAACATGATGTGTTTGATGTTTGAATGCTTCTATGACTTTGTACATAAATGAATAGTTTACGACGACACGCCGTATAGACACTGGCACAAACTGGGGTGTGGATTTAACTTCTGTCCCAAACATCATTTCACATTTGCTTTAAATCAAACTCACAGTGACAAGCAAAATATAGAATGAATGAAAGGGGGGAATAACAAGGAGTAAAATAAGTGAAAGAGGGGGAACAGGGGAATGAAGAGGAACAACATAACGTAACAGTGGACATCCTTGAAATATTCAACCAATGAACAATGAGAGAGTTGATGTTGATGTACTGTGTGTGTACGCTGCATGTTGCATGCACATACAATCAACTACTGCGTTATGGCTCGGTTGGATTGACAGACAAGTGGGCGGACGAATAGCAGGACGGGACACCTAAAGAGGGAGGGGCGGAAAATAATTAGTGCCTTACCAAGCCAGGGCTGCACAATGCATGCTGGGAAAAGAGACAGAATGTTACAAACAAGCCGTAAAGAAAAGGGCAAATGTATACAGCAGGTGTGGATAGTTAGATGTGTGTGTGCGTGTGTGAGTGATTTGTAAAATTGTGTGAGAGGAAAAAAAGGACAGTAGGCTTAGACAAAGAGAGACTGACTGAATTATGTGTCCCTCAGAATTGTTGGGTTTTGACATGGAGATGGACATCTCTGATTGATTCTTAAGCCATTTTCCGGTGCAGACTTGAATAAGACATCCATATTTGAAGGGATTTTACAGCCTTGTGTTGGTGTAGAACTGGAACTACAGCACAGAATGAAGATTGAACCTGGCTTGTTCAGGAGGTGATTCAAAAAAGTGATACTATTACTATTTTAAGAAAACTCGATAAATATGTATTTCACTTAAATCTGTGTTTGGACACAAGTAGAAATGTCATAATCTACTGCTTGGTTCTACAATATGTAGTCTGTGTTCTGAGGATGGTTGGATGGTTTGATTATTTGGTCGATCAATCACTTGCTTTCATAAGAAGTGTCCTATTATATTGCAACGAATGTATATGTTTTTTATTTTGGTGGCACTCTTATGCAATAAAGCCAACTGAGTTACTCTTTATACACATTCACCAAAAAAAAGAAAATATTCTTTGGATGAAAAAAAATCATTGCATGTTTATTATGCAAGTTTAATGGAAAGTTTAAGAAATATAAAATTCAGGATTATCTATGTGATACAACATTGGATTTTCTAGGATTATTTAAGATTATTCAAGATTTATCTCTAATATTGTATTCAAGTGTTGTGGGCTTCATTGTAAATGTACAACTTCATTGGCCAAAATGCATCCCTTTACAGAGAACCTGGTAAATCACCTTTGTCATTTACCCATCTGTGTTTTACTATACTCTAACAACAACATTATTTTATATATGTAGATTCCATGATGGTTTAAGATCAAGCAATAGCCATTCAGGGAAAGGATGGGAAACGCTACATCATTATATTAGTGGCCATGTATAAAAAAATCTCTTGGATCGAGGTTCCATTTTTTTTGCAAATGAAAACAGAGCATGTTCACTAGTAAGGCTGGGCTCATGACCTCATCAGACTTTTATTTCCTCACCTTGAGTGACCAATGTGAAACTATTGCAATAACAATTATCAGGCTCCAGTCCAGATAATTCAATAATTAGGTGGTATTCTGTTCATGTCAAGGTTATATTTTTAATTTCTGTTTGTTATATATATATATTTTTAAAGCTCATATTTACCACTGGGGTTTTGTTTCCTCAACAGTAGTGCATCCTGTAATCTACTTCTGTGTGGATGTGGAGATTTGTGTACTAGGGTGTACGAGTCCAAGAGAAACAAATGGATTGCATGATTTTGAAAATAAAAAATGATTTATTAACCTCTGTTGTATACGAGAATATTCTTGCAGACAGCCACAAAATGTTTAATTAGAATATTCTTTCTATACTATTCTATACGCATTATGCTGTTCTACAGACTTCCAACAACTTCCCAAACTTGAACAATTGGCCTAGAGACCTAGTCTCAAACCCATTGCAGGTGCCTCAGTTATGATAATACTCAACTCAACTAGTCACTTTGGACATTTATGGACAAGTACATTTTAATCAAAGGGCAATTATTGCATCATTAATACTGCTTCAATCTGTAATTTGATCAGATTTTCAAGTGCAATACCTCAAACTAAACTAAACCACACACAAAAAGTTATGTAATTTATGTTTGGTAGATTATTTATTTGTTGTAACAATGCTTCTTGGCAATAAATCTTATACCATTGGAAATCCTGATTATTTCCATTTTTAATTCTGCCACATTTGTAAGAAACAGGCATTTGTAGGATGAGCAGCAGAGCTGAGTATGTGGGTTGCGCCCATGCTTTTCTTTGTTGACTCTTGTTTGGTGTTGTTTGGTGGATTGGGATATTGAAGTCCGAAGTAACAAGACATATTGGCAATTTCACAATTTATTCATTTAAAAAAACAGGAGCATCAGTAGCGTGTGAAAGAGCCATACACAGCCACAACAGCCTGGCACCTCCTCCTTATGCTGGTCACCAGCCTTGTCACACGCTGATGTGAGATTGCATCCCGTTCTTCAACCAGCATTTGTTGCAAGTCAGCCAACGTGGTTGTGTTGGTCACTCTGGCACAAACAGCACACCCAAGGTGATCCCACAAGTGTTCAATGGGGTTGAGGTCAGGACTGCTGGCAGGTCATTCCATCCTCTCCACTTCCAAATTCTGGAGGTAGTATGATAAACCCCATTCTGTGGGGACGAGCGTCATCTTAGAGGATAGAGTTTGGTCCCAGACTGTGGAGATATGAGATTGCCACTGGTCGCAGAATTTCATCTCGATATCGCTGCATTGAGATTGCCTCCAATGATGACAAGCCTTGTTTTTCCAGTTAGGGAGATGCCGCCCCACACCTTC